>OZ010799.1:106354567-106423567 GCA_963932465.1 Maratus speciosus
TCAACCGCGTCCGAACGAAATCTTCCCTTTGGCTGTTACTTGTTTCCAAGCTAAGAAAATGCGAAGCTGCACATCAGCAAATTCAATAACATCTGCTGTTCTGTGGCTACAAGTTCTCATGGAAAATGCTGATCATATCCTGTTGCTAGGAGTAGAGTTTTATGGGAATCTAAAACCACAACTCACATATATATTTTCTTTTCTATTATTTTTTCTATTGTATTTTATTTCTTTTCCATATATGTTATTTATTTTTTTTTCTATTACATTTAATTTCTATCCTATGTATTTTTTCTATTCTATGTATTTTTTGTCTATTTTGTTATTCACGCATGACGTTTAAAAGGACTGTCCATGTACAATTTTCACATTTTTCTCATTCTTTTATAATCTAAAGATAGATACGCTCAAAAGACACTGTTAAAAACTTCTGTAAACAAACACCGACACACACACACACACACACACACACACACGCACACCAACACACACACACACACGCACACACACCAATACCGTCCTACCCGCCCTCGTCAATAACTAAACTTTTTACCGACGTTTGGAATACCCACCGAAATTTTATTAGTATCATTTAAATATTATTATAGAATGTTAAGATATGCAAAATATACATATGAACACCAAAAAAATTTCATTCAAAGTATTTTTTTATATTTTAGAACAAAAAGTTTGTGGGAGCACAGTACCATTATTTAGAGTAACTCGGGTGTTACTCGTTTTGAAATTTTACACACTCAACCCGAGTAACTTAATCTCGAACTAAGATGTCCTGGGTGGTTACTCTATTATTCAATGAATTGCCTGACAAAGTGTATAATGTTATTGATGCGTTTGAAGGACAGTGACAATTTTTTGAAAGGATATTTTAAGCAATGGAGATGAAAGTGTTACGATTAGCGATGTTAATGCTTAATCATTTGCTAATGTTCTTAAATGAAGCTATTTTAGTTAATGAATATTAAATGATGACTATTATTTACAAATAGTAAATTGTAAGTAATTTTGAATAATTGATTGCGGTTACTTAAACACTGATAAATTTCAGTTAATTATTGTCGCCAGTAAATTTAAATTTATTTGTTAAAAAATATTTAATTTTGTTTAAAATATTAAAATATATTTCATTAGCGATAACAGACTGGTTCTTTAGCTAAGTCTTTTGAATACAGCTGCTTGGTCAATTCGGTGCGTTAGTTCTAGAAAGATGTTTTTTTACGCAACGTTAAAAGATGTTTCGTATTGGGGGGGAGGGGGGAGGGGGGGGCGTAAGCAGAGTGTCTGCTTCCAGTGAAAAGTGTTATGAATGTCATACTGAATAATTTGCCATAAATAAATAAAATAGTACTTAATTGACGCTATTATTAATTAATGAATAGCAATTAATTGGGGAATATTTTTAATTGATAAATAGTAAATAACTGACAAATGTTTATTTGTGGTTAATTAACAACTGATTAATATTATTTAAATTATGTCGAACATAAATAAATTAAAATTAATTTTTATACAAACTTTGAGGGAAATATTCAATTGCGTTTAAATTAGTAAATACATGTCATTAGCTATAACAGAATGATTTTTTTAGTCAAGTCTTTCGTTCACAGTTGCCTTTTTTAATTTGGTGAGTTAGCTGTGGAAAAGTCTTAAAGTGGCGTGAAACAAATTTTCATACTTTGGGGAGAGGGGCAGGGGAGGGGGGTCGTTGCTAGCTGATGTGTTGTTGTACTCGAAATTTTTGCTTTAACAGTATAGTGTGACCCCCCCCCCCCCCCCTAAAAAAATAGTAGAGCACACTACAATTTTGTTATAGAAACCAGTGTCATATTTAAACAAAAATTATTTTATTTTCAACTTCACTTTCAACTTTATTTATTTTTATCCAAGTCAAGCCTGGTGAAAATTTACTTTAATATGGCCAAGTTATGTGTAAAATCTGGGTTTAGAGTAGAGGGACACAACGCCGCATCCGGGATGGCACGGGCGGTGCCCCGCACCTGGCGCCGTCATTTATGTTAGACTTTTACGGCACTCACCGTTATCATTATTATGTGCCCTCCCCCTTCTCTTTTTTCTCCCTTGCTAAATTCTGAAGGTGTTTACGTCATTATTTATTGAAAATAATGCAATCGAAACTTTTTATACTAAAAAGGAAATTTGAAATCATTTGTATTTCAGAATTTCCTTTGTTAATATCACCCATTTATGTGATATTAAGAGAAAATATTTATTATTACTTTTTTATTATTTTTTTTCTGATGTTGACAAGAAAATATTGTTGGTTTAATACTCATATTTTTAAAAGTTTATCATTGGCGTTTTACCAACATAATACGATCTCATATTGCATTTTTCAGATAAGAAATCAAATTAAAAAGTTTTTTTTCTATGAAATTAAAAGTGTATTTAAAAGGTTTCGTAATGTTATTATTTTCATTGGGAAAATCACCTTTTCTGTATATATTCTAAAATGTGATAAAGGAATTCACGCCCGAATAATGTATATCAAACTTAAAACAAAATATTTTTATGGTAGTGATATAAAATCAACTGTCATTGATGCATATTTAAAGGAAGAAAAAATTCTGAAATTAGGTATATGTTCTGCAATAGAATATTTAGAACAAGAGAAACGTTAATGCATCTAACAAATTATACAGTACTTTAATGTTATTTATAAAAAAAATTCTATTATTTAATAATTTTAAAAACAAAACTGAATTTTAAACTCGGAGTAAGAACAAGAACAGATACACACAGGGTCCGACTTATGAAGGGGCATGCGGGGCAGTTGCCCCGGGCACCCCTTTTTAGGGGGGCCCCCATGAGAGTAATCAGGATTTTCATTAAAAGGTGCTAAGTGATTAAAACTAGCGAAAAGTGACCAAAATTCATATATTTTCAGACATTTAGGAAGGGATTGCGGTCCCCCTTCTCTTCTCTGCTTCCAGTACCCCCTCCACTTATGCAAAAAGCAAACTAATCATTCGAAAACTAATGATTAAAATTTTATTATAAAAACTTAGTATTCTATTGTTTTCAAAAGAAATACTTTATTAACGTTTTCCACGTAACATGGCAAGTTAAAACCATTAATTATGACCAATTTATGGGATTTTCTTTTACACATCTTATAATGTACGTAGATAAGGGAAGTAAAACTTTGCAAAGAAATACTCGAGTCCACCAATCTATCATTCTTTCTACTATATTATCCTACTAGATTTTTTTCTTAAAAATATGACAAATTTTTGTGATACTCTGTATACAGACGTGAGCAGACAAAACCGGGTACAAAATTTATGCGTACTTACAGTATGTATGAAGTTTAGTACTAGCCACTTCCACATTATTCACAAAAACATTCTATAGATAGATAGAAGGGGGGCCCCCAGAATTATGCTTGCCCCAGGGCTCCCCATAGCTGAGTCGGTCCCTGGATACACATATGTTCTGATGGCTGTGTATCTTTTATTCGTTTCAGCGAAATTTCAAGTGTTGCACATTTTTTTACTATCCCCCACTGGCCTAACCAGAAACTCTTTGTCAGATGTCAGCAGTATCAGCAGATGTCATAAAGGGGTGTGAAAAGATAGGGTACAAAGAGTGTCTGTTATACATCTGTTAAAATGACGGTGAACAGCAAGAGATTGTTAAAAAGGTGTCTGGAATACAAACGCTCGAATACTTTTTTTCTTTTATCTTTACAGAATATATTCTTTACATTTCTTTTAAAGAAAAAAAAAAAAAAAATAGGAGTCATAATTTTTTATTATTTTTCAAAATGCATGTAAATTTCACAAAGGTTAAAAATGATAATAATCATAATATACCTTATAAAGTTTTTTGTTTAATTCCTAATATCAACAATATTGCATATCTATACATTTATAACGCTCAAATGCTCAATTCACAATCACGAAATAATTTTACAACACCAGTTATAAAAGTTGCAGATATTTTAATTCAGATTCCTTTAAAACTGAAGATTTTCTTTATTATTATTATTTGCATATACAATAATAATATCTAAAAATGGCATTTTTTATATAAAATTAATTAAATATCTCTTAAATCAGTCGTGAAACGATCCATCAAAAAAATATGATAACCATCAATTAGCTGTATGATCAAAGATATCTAATTTATAAACAGGAAAAAAATTGACCTGAATGGGAATGCATGTATTAATATTGGAATTTTCAAAAGTGTGGTCAAAAACATTTTTTAAGATCACAGAAAATGAAAATTTTTAAGCATTTCCTAAAATATATAGTATTTTTAACAATTGATAAAAGTTTTTTTTTTATATCAGAGTGTCAAATCTTCCATTCTGTGAAAATTTAGCTTGGCAAAAACTTTTTACAGGTATAAAATAAAGTTTGCGAAAGTATTACATTTGTTTAAGAAATTCCGAGGCAATGGTAATCAAAATATAAATATCTAATGACATTTTCAAAAACGCATGATGTGAAAACAAATTAAGATTAATTTGTTACTGTCACACTTTTAAGAGGCTACTTCAATTACGCGGAAACATTCAGTCGCTAATGTTATTCCTAAGGGAGAATTTTTTTAAATTATTATCTTGCTTGCATTTCAATATTCTTAAATGATTTTTTTGCATTGGGTAGCTGAAGTCGATCTCAACAAATGCCTTTTTTTTGCTTTTTTTATTTTGTTTGCGAGTTTTTTTTTTTTTTTTTTTTTTTTTTTTTATGAGGATACCTTTACTTTCGAAACCGGTTCCGAAAGTCAAAGTATCCTAATAATAATAATAATAATAATAATAATAAAAACTGAAAACAAAACGGGAAAATATTGAAATGCAAGTGAGATGTTTAATAGAATTCTCCTATAAAAACAACATTAGCGAGTGGATGTTTTCACTTGAGTGCAGTAGCCTCTTAACGATATCAATATAGGCAAAAAAAAAATAATAATAATAATAACCAGTCATAATTGTCACAGAACTAGGACATAGGCAAACGGGGCACTGGTCTAAGGCTTCATAAACTTGGGGTATCTCAATTCTATAAATCTATACGCTTTAATCTTACCAACTTAAGCTATTGAACTAGATCTGAGTGATCAGGGGGCCAGATTAAAGTATGGTCTATAATCCTATAAGCTTGGAGTGAGAGAATCAAAAGACAAAATTTTTAAAAACTGCCTGTTTAGTTTCATTATTAACATAGTTTTATATTGTACAATACAAAGATAATAATTAACCAGTAATTTTCGTTGTTAGGTCCCACGAACGCATATGCCTAATGCATTTCAAAATGAACAAAAAAAAAATGACATCGCGACTTACGATTTAATGATTGATCATGATAATCATATCTAAAAAATATCCAATGATACATGCATTTAAAAATTATATTAGGGTGTTCTTGTGTTTTTTTTTTTCTTTTTATCTGCAATTGACAATGCACATCTTCCTGACACATGACAATTTTATATCTAAAGGTGAGCAAATTTTAGATATCAAACATCGTTTCCGCTATAATTTATAAGCTTGAGATAATACTTCACCGAAAATAACATTTTCCCCACTGAGCTATCTCCAAAAGTTTTTTCAATTTTGAGAACATGTTTTTTATTTATAAAAAATTGTAAATACTATTTAATTATTTGATATTTGAGTAAAAACTAACGCAAATTTCGTGCATTTATTAATAAAATTGACTTCACAAATATTCCACAAAATAACAAATTTCAAGTTTAATAGAACCATTCAAAATACACATTTAAAAAATATTTCAGCTTACTACATAACGTAAGCACGGAGGGCTTCAAATCATATTTTTGTCCCGGACATAAAAAAGTCATAGTCTGGCATTTACTGTTTACGCGCAATAGCGATAACGTACAGAAAAAATCATCAAAGGGTAATATCCTTTGCTATTAACAATTTTGACACCTGGATAAAAAGAAAACACTTGTGCGTAGCTTCTAGATTTATTTAGTTACTATAAAAACTACGCACTATAGAATCTGTATTAAAAAAAATATAGATTTTTGTGCCTGTCATCATCTAGACAATAATTCTTTGGCCATATTTAAAAAACATTTGACATTGTATCACGCAATAGAAACAAATCATGTAAGATAAACTTTATAACAGTTTATATTTATCCATGCTTCTGTTTGGTCCTTAGGACTCTGAATTTCTAAACCAGACTTTGAGCTTACATTCCATACATAAAAATTTCTTCTTCCCTCTCTTCCTTCTACAATTTACAAAAATACTTTACACGTTTATTCAAATACACATGGTCATTCATATAAAAATTCTGTACGACTGCAAATTACTCATTACTTACAGGGCGATCTTCGGAATATAATATTTCTTATTGATAGACAGAAATTCTACTAGAATAAACAAAAACTATAATGAAAGTAACAAAATATTAAGCATGCATTAAGAAAGCTTTCCTGTGTTTTTTGGGAGGGGAGGAGGGGGGAGAGAACTTCAAGAATTTTAATAATTGTTTGATATAATTTGCATTCATTTGATATAATGAGAAATATAAACAAATTTTAAAGATTTATCTTTTTTTTTTTTTTCTGTATACGAAACAGAAAAATAACTGGAGAACAGGAATTCTACTTTTTCAGAATGTAATGTCACGTCCGATGAAAAAAAAATGTATATATGTATATATAAATAGTAAAAACATGTCTCAATTTTAAGACTGAACCCCTTGCGGACGAGCGATCGGTATACGTTCCACGTAAGGTGCTCAGAATCAGTGATTATTCTCACCAGTAAATTTTGCCTTATTTAATCCGAGCCTTTTCCCTACTCAATAAGGAAACATTTTCTGTTTCGAAAAACTGGTGATAAAAGATTAAAAATTCTGCAAAAGACGCACATCCCGAAGCGGTTAAAGCACACGCTTTTATTTTATGTAAAATGACGTCATTCGCATCCGCTTAAGAATTCCACATTTACGATCCACTCTTAAACATCTACAGTAAAACATGCATAGGTCACTATCGCAAAATAATACACAAATGCAGCAAAAAGATGCCATCATTAAAGAAACTCCACAAAAAGAACGGCTATCTAATGATTCATAGACCTCCATTTGTTTGTAACATTAATATCTTTTAACAGAAATCATTCGTTTATATTTTTTCAAAATAGCACGTATTTAATTACATTTTCTTTCGGTTGTTATGAGAAAATGGCAACAAAAATATATAATTACTATTAGAACTATTTTTTCTTTACTTTATACAGAAGTGAAGTACTTCCGTGGCCAATATTAAGCAAATGGCTCTAAACACTACAAAAAAATTAATATTTCAAAAATAAATGGAGATACAGTTTTCAAACAAATTTCATTTAAAAGTACTTTTTTCCCCCAATACGACGGTATGAAAATTGAAAATGTGCGATGCTTAGAAGTTTAAAAAATTGCTGTAGAGTATTTAATCGTACAATGATACATCTGCTTTGTTCTACGGCTGTCTTATACAACGTAACGTTATTTTTTGGAGACGACACAAAATAAGCTGGGAGAAAGAAATAGCATACCGGTGGCTAAAATGGTGTAATGATTTATTAGTATGACTTTCAAAATAGAAAATACCGATAAGAATTTTTATAAAATTAAGAGTAGACACAGTAATTGTTTATCCTAGGAAATAAAATTTTAACAGAGCAATCAAAAATAGAACGGCGCACTCGGAAAAGAGAACAGCACACGCGAAAAATAATATTGTGTGCTTAAAAAATGGCATGGCACTGCATGACGCTAATTATACCTAAAACAATTTATAATTCCAATAATGAAATTACTTCATCTATTTTTTAATATATTAAATTAATATTTTCAGTTTCAAGACTGCGGCAATATTGCAACGTATTTCATTTATTTATTTATATTATAAATATAAAAGAGAGGTTTAAAAATGCAAATAAATAATGTTTTGTTAGAGAGACAGTGTGTGTGTGTGTGTGGGGGGGGGGGGGCATTAGGAAAAAAACCAAGAGGGAAGAAGTACAGGGGAAAATCGATAAATAATACAGTAAAAACTATGACATTGACTAGCGTTTTCCATTGTTCTATAAAAGAAAAAAGCCTTTCCGGAAAATTATGTAAAATATTAGTTTTTTAAACTGAATGTCCGGCCATGACAGCCAAGAAAAGTCGCCATGATACAACAATCCCATATGACCCAATATGTAATACATTTATCGAAAAAGGAAAAACGTTATTCGATTCCAAATCACTTCAATAGTTATGCATTAATATTACCTGATTTTACGTTCAATTATGAATTGATTCCGAGAATATGTTAAAAATTTCGTGTTGTTAAATAGAGGGAATATATTTGTTTTTGAGAACTATTAATTTGTTAGAACCTTAAAAATGCCCTAAATTTCAAGTTAAAGCATTCTGTATATATTGTAGTAACCAGTTCCTTTTTTAATCACTTTAAAAGAAAGAAGTATATCTCAGCATTAGAAGAAATGCGTCATTGATTGCTATATTATGGTTGTAAAACTACTCCGAAAGTATAAAGAAAACAACAGAAAAAAAGGAAAAATAGAATGTAGCACAATTGCTTAAAATAAAAATCAAACTTAAAGAAACAGCTTAAAATATTTAAGAAAAGAGAAGAGCTTCTGATTACTAATATTAAAGTAATTAAGATAAGAATAGTTTCAATATAATAAATAGACCAGAATTTTAATAGGTTATTTTATATATACGGTAAAATATGTGAAAGCTTAGGTGGGCTGAGCCCCCCCCCCCCCTAGCTTCCTCTAGAGCCCCCCTAATCATTTCACTATTTATTTATTTTATTTTATTTTATTTTATTTTTTAATGTATATTTTAACTAATGTAAAAAAAAAAAAAAAAAAAAAAAAAAAATCTATATTTGCAAGAAAAACATTTTAGATGTTTCAACTTTCAACTGCCTTGAATCCTTCAATGCAACGAAATATGAAAAAAAAAAAGAAAAAGAAAGAAAGAAAGAAAAAGAAAAAAAAACCTTCTATTCATAAGCATATCAGTTGTGTTATATTATCTTGTGGTACAATTCTCGAATTGCAAGATAATTAGGAACATTTTTTCCTCCTGAAGTCCAGATGCATAAACCGGTCCCCACATGTGTCCCCACACCTGATTCCCTCACTGCGAACGGAAATAAGCATATATTTTTCAAACTGATCAGAATTAGTGCAGCAATGGGCAAACCGTCTTCAAACTATTCACTGAAACACGTTTTTTTTTTTTTTTTTTTTTTTTAAGGGTTGCCTGTTGACAACATGTGTATTACTAAAGAAAAAGATTGTCAATTTATACAAGTGGGAGAAAAAAAAATAATTGAACGCCGTTTCTAGCTATGGGTGTCGGCAGGAGTATAGTATTAGAAAAGCGTGGGAAAGACACATTCCTTTTTTGCTTTTGATCCCTTTTATCGAATTTTTTCTTTACATTTGATGATTGACAAAAACAATTTTTCTTTTATCTTATAATTAAGCATTATACGCAAAAGTATTATGTTAAGTTTAAAGTTATGTGTATTATAAGGTTTATACAAAAATCTCTTCGTGTAAACAGTGGCTAGTGTATTTAAATCTGTTTTCATGTTTAAATCAGTTACTTTCTGACACATTTGTGGGGAAAAAAGGAAAAAAAGAATGATAAAGGCATAAAATGTACAGATATAGTTATTCAAGCTCAACAAATTTTACGTTTTAGATGCTGTTTTCAAATCTAAACAAGCTACGTTCTGACATATTTGCAAAAAGTAATTTTTTAGTGATTAAATTTTAATCCAGCGAATTTCAGGAAACGAAAAACACGTAAAACGTATGCTATAGCTTTCTCACCCCCAACCCCCTGCCTTCTGATAAAAGTATTGAAAAATAAAGAAATTGGAATCATAATAGATTTTTTTTAATTATTATTATAAAATCCAGGTATGTGTTGAAAATATATAATTAATATATATATATATATATTTATAACGATTCATATTTTAAAGGATATAATAATATGCGGAATTTAAAATTCAATTCTCGCGAAATCTTAATTTTTATTGCGAATGAATGTACACACATTTTTGTAACGATTTTGGAAAAAGAAATATATAAACAAAGATAATAATTTTATTTTCGAATGTGTTTTTCTGATAGCCCTTTTCTTGAACTATCGTATTACAACTTTTATCTAATGTAAAGGTTGATTTTGTTCCATTCCTCAACAATCTTCCAGAGTCCATCTAATGTTTTAGAATGCTGCTTATAAAGAGCTTGTTATAAAAGCCCAAAAATGGGATAGTCTTAATTTCGATTTCATTTCTCATTTCTTTTTCTTTCTATAAGTATAGCAGTAGATTTATAGGTATGGGTGCTGGCTGGTAGCCAGAGCCGAATTAAGCATTTCTGAGGCCCGGGGATAATGAAAAGTTTGGTCCCCCTCACCCTGCTACTGGAAATCCCCCCCCGCACACACTCACATGCAACTTTTTTTTTTTCTTTTTTTTTAATCTTAAAATGCCAATTTTAAAAGTTGAATATGTAAATTTTTTATATATATATTTTATATTATATATTAATATTTTATATATATATATATTAACAAAAACTTTTTTTGTTATCTTTAATAGTGCTCTTAATTATTTTATTTAAACGTATTTATTACACATATAATTCAAAGATACTTTATAAACATATTCTAGATTTTCTTTATTTAAAATTAAGCTAATTAAAAAAAAACTTAACGAAACATGGAAGGTCTATGATTTTTACAACCTTTCGACCACATAGATTTAGAAATAATGTAATTTGGGGAAGATTTTTAAGAGAAATTTCTCGATCTCTGAGATGACTAAAGTTGCATTTCACTATTTTTAACCTTCAAATACACGCGCGGCGTACTGCTTACGCCAGAGAAAACTGTACTTTAACACCGATACATTCAAATAAAAATCGCCATATTATTTAATTGCTGACATTTGTTACAAATTCTGCGATTATACAATTTGAAGGTTACTTTTCGAAAAATAGTGGTGACAAATGTAAATACCGTACATATTCTGGATATGTCATACCTTGCGCGTGTATTCTAGGGTTAAAAGGGCTGGGTACATTTAGCACATTTTAGAAAGGTCAGGGTAGCTTAGAAAACACACTGTGTGCATATATATCAGTGTATATATATATACACTGATGTCCAAAAATTAAGGGGTAATGCCCGGACGCTTTCGACAGTACACGATTTATCGAATATATGTGAAAATCTTGACGAAATGTCATCCAAATTCAAGGGTGTAAAGAACATGTTTGACTTCACATTTTTCAGTGAAGATGTAGACGAGGAGACAATTAGGGGCAAAACAATAAATTTAATAATAAAATAATGCTTGTGATCATCCATGTGATAGAAAATGCTCACAATGGTCTGTCACTGTAGCAAATGACTATGTTGGTCCTGTCTAACGTTTGTGGGCATATCTGGAAGCATAATACGCATAGGCGTGAAGATTTTATCATTTCTGTGAAAAATTTAAATGTTTTTTGTTTATAGCATGTAGATTTCAACCAAATCTAACAGAACATAACGAAAATATGAAAAAGAACAGTAGAAAAAGTATACAGCGATTAAATTATGAATATATTGAATATTTCATGAGATATGTGCATTTGTATGAAATAATTTTTAATTATGCATGCGTGAAAGATTCCAAAATTTTTATTTCCTAATTTGGTAGTCAGCTATTAGGGCAACTTATATAAAAAGTCCAGTCAAATATTGCGAAAACTCAGAAAGATACAGTGAACTGATTGACAAATTGTGGAAAATCCTTTATAATAAAGCTACTTTTAGGAAGCAACTCACTCTATCGTGCCTATCTTTCTGAATATTTGCAATTTTTGACCGGACTATTTATATAAGTTGTCCCAAATAGCTGACTACCAAATTATGAAAATTTTTGGAATCTTTCACGCATGCGCAGTTAAAAATATTTTACACAAATGCCAAAGCCTCATCAAATATTCGATATATTAACATTTTAATTCCAGTATACTATTTCTGCTGTTCTTTGTGAAGTTTTTGGAAAGTGGTGTTAAATTTGGTTGAAAAACACTGTGTTCTATAAGCAAAAAGATTTTACATTTTTCTCAGAAACGTTAAAACCTTCACGAATATGCGTGCTATGTTTACACAAATGCACACAGACGTTTCACAGGACCCACATAGTCATTTGCTACAGTGGCAGGCCCTTTTGAGCATTTTCTGTCACATGGGTGATCGCAACCATTATTTATTATCAGAGCTTAATTTCTAACAAAAAAAGTATCGGAGCCCTAATATTTTGCTGTACCGGTACAACAACCGTACCGTCCCCCCCCCCCCCCCTGTCACTCCAATCTGCATATTTATATTTCGTACATTATGCGCAAAAATTAAAGCATTTTTTTCTTCTTTTAGCAAAATAAAAATTTCAAGTATATCTATCAGCATATATTTAGCTATCAACTGTTCCACTTTTTAGTTATCACTCCTTAATTGCAGAATTCTGCGATTAAATATGGCAAGGATTATGATTCAGAAATAGTGTTAACTCAAAAAAGAGATAGATCGCAGCTATGCATTTTTAAGAAAAAATGAAGGAAATTTACAGAAATTAATATTTATATGCTGAAGAATGGAGCAATGTTTTACAATTTCCTATAAAAGGTGCATATCTTAAACTATAATAGATTTCAATCTTTTGTGGTGAGTCCCTGAAAATCAGATTAAATTAAACATTTGACACCGTTATCGGAAAGAATCGACGCTTTTATAGAAAAAAAGGAAACACTGCTCGATTGCTTTCTATCAGAATAACAATACATGGCAATTATATCTACTTACAAATGAAAGTGACTTCGTAAATGTGCAGAGCAGAGCCTTAGCATGGGTACCGTTCATGATACAAAATAAATAGAAAAATCACTAACGTGATTTTTATAGTCGCACGCAATAGAAGACAATAAACGTTCAACAAACAAAAACCCAAGCTGATGCTCGTTGGCTAAAATAGAAAATATTCTTTTCATGTTATATCAAAATAAAATTAAAAAAAAACAGCCAATAAGAAAAAATTCTTACTGTCACTAAAAGGGATCGAACTGAAAGCAAATTCAGTCTCTTGAGTGGCGCCGTATCAACACATCGCTGACATAAATTTGAAATAGAAAAACACGATTTCTGTTTCCCCTTCATTCTGATCAAAACAGCATTAAAATGATTTGAAATAGAATATAATATGTAATTTTAAAGGACGAAAAGTTTTTTTTTTTCTATACATGAATAAATAAGAATTTAAATGTAGTACAGATTGAGCTCGAGTCAGTCCAAGACCAAAAACTGATATAAAAATCGAGTCCGTTTTATCTCCATCTCCTGCGTGTGCGACACATTACGTTACAGATAAGTGTTTTGGCAAAAATAATGCAAAAGCTTCGAGATAGGAAAGGGTAATTTAGGCTTAGGTTTTTCGGGAGCGCTTTTCATGGGGCTCCGGAGCCCTGTATTTATGAGCTCCGGTGAATTCCGACCAATATTTAAACATTTACTAAAAACAGAGAAGTACCGGAGCCGGGCTCCCGTGGGCTCCGGCGCAAATTAAGCCCTGTTTATTATTAAATTTATTGTTGTCATCCTAATTGTTCCCGCGATTAAATCTTCACTGAAAAAGATAGTCAAACATGTTCTTTACATCCTCAAAGTTCAAACATAATTCATCAAGATTTTCAGTAGATATTCAACAAACCGTGTACAATCGAAATCATCCATTCACTGCCCCTGAATTTTTTTAACTTCAGCATATATGTATGTATGTATATGTGGTAACAACATTTTCAATTAATGTATGGAGACAAACTGAATGAGCTGATTAGTACATAGAAAGTTTAACAACCTTTATATATGAACCTGGGTCGAAATTCAATTTTCACTGAGGAATACAAGGTGTTTATACCTGTGATCCAAATTTCAGATATTTGTTCATAACACTAATTGAAATATTTCAATTGAAATTTTAAACATACTTATCCTTCTTTGTGTGAAATATAATAATATCACTTGAAGTATTGGAAGCAGCCCAAGTCCCATCAGCATACAATCAGCTTTGAACTAGGCACTTAATATTTTGGATTGTAGTTGACATTAGATGTGGTGTTAACTTACATCACAATTCTTCCATTGCACTTCGCAATGCCCCCCAAGCATATCATGAAGTTTAAAATCTTTAATTTTTTTCTCTTTTATTTGTCGTTTTGTTGCAACGATATTTGAATAAACATCTAAATTATTCACCGCCCCCCCCCCCCCCCAGAAAAAAAATCCCATTTTTCCTTCCTCCACCGCTACAGTACATAGTTTAAAATCACATGTTTTCCCTATTTATAAAGTTTCTGTATTAATAATTAAAAGAGCATCAAAATTACTCTCTGTCACCTGACTCAAAAAAATTCCGCTTCTACCCCCCCCCCCCCCTAGCACATAAACTTTAAAACTCCTTTTTTTTTATTTATAAATAAATAATCATCGAATTCTACCCTTAAATTTCCATTCCCTTTCCTTATAATAATATTTCCAAACATTTTTCTATTCAAAAATATACTTATGCGTGAATATTCAGAAAGACAGGAAACTTTAAATTAATTAAATTATTACACGTGAAAAGCATTTTATGGAGAAAATTACATCATATTTAAAAAAAGCCCAAATAGTAATATTTCCAAGCACTTTCAATTGGTTGGTTGTGTTTATGACGGACAATTATCAGCACGAAGGATATAGGCCCTAAGGGGGGGAGGTGACCTCCAAGGGGGGTCTTTCTAAGGGGACCTAAACCATATTTACGCTTGGAAAACCGCGAAAACTCCGAACGATTAGACCGACGGGCGAAAGTGAGTTCGAACCCAGCACCCCCCGTCTTCCAGCTTCGAGAGCAGAACCTCTCGGCCACTGGCGGGGCACACTTTCAATTGGAAAATCGAAAATACATTTACACGTGAATATTAAAAGGAAAAGAAAACTTTAAAATAATTAAATTTTTGCGTGCGAAAAGCATTAAATGGTGAAAAATTATATCATACTTATATATTTAAAACGATTTCCTTATAAAGTCCAAAAGAAAAAAAAAAATCTAGCCGGGGCCTAAAGAGACCGGGTTGGTTGTATTTATGTCGGCCAATTATCTGCACGTGGGATATAGGCCCTAAGGGGGGAGTGCCTTCCGTGGAGGTCTTTCTAAGGGAATCTAACCCGTATTAACGCTTGGAGAACCAAGGTTCGAAGAAAACCACGAAAACTCCGAACGATTAGGCCGACGGGCGCGATTGGGATCGGACCCAGCACCTCCCGTCAACCAGCTTCGAGAGCAGAACCTCTCGGCCACTGGTGGGGCCTAAAAAGACCGGGAGGCAACAACATTTTTCTCTAAATAATTTTAAACAAACGGATTTTCAAATGTCTGATAGATCCTACTTAATCTAACACGAAAACAACCGTCAGCTATTGCGTTAGCGGTGGATGCGGTCTTGGAAACCGAAAAATTTCCTAGCCAAAGAGAACTTAAGAGCAACGGGATTGCAGCAGACCACTGCTGGTTGTGACAATATCATCGAATTTTTCGTAATCAAAATATCTTTTTAAAATACAACAAATTAGCATGTTTTTAGAGACTGCGGGGTCTGCTGCACGTGGGATTGAGAACGTAGCTCGAATGGGTCAGAACCCTCTAGTTTTGTTAGAAAATGTAACTGAGATAAACTTTTACTGCGAAAAAATATTTTTTCCTCATTTAAACAAAAATAATAAAAATAAATGAAAACTTCTTCGAACTTTTCAGAAAATTTACTTTTTTAAGTTCAACCAAGACAATCAACTAAATGTTCTAAATGTGTATACTAAAAGTTTTCAGTTTGGCTGAAATAAGTCAATTTTTGTACAAAACATGATAAATTTTAATAAATAAATTATTCGTAATCAAACTTCTGCAATCAAGTAAACTTTTCAAATGAGAACAAATTAGAATATTTTTGGCGGTGTCTGCACGAAATTGGCGAGCGTAGCTCGTAGTGGGCAGAACAGTCTAATTTTGTTAGAAAATGTTAACTCTGAGATAAATTTTTATTACGAAAAAAACAATTTTTCCTGATTAAAAAAAAATTCAATTCAAAATTTTTAGAAAATTTACTTTTCTAATTCAATCCGTATCTTCAGAATGAATTAAAAGTTCTAAATATGAGTGCTAAAATTTTTCATTTTTAATGAAATAAGTCAATTTTGTGCAAAGTATGATAAATCTTATTAAGGCTGTTCTCAAATTCAAAGGAACTATTTTCTGACACATTTCTGAATTCATTTTCTTTCGAAAACGCATAAAATTGGGAAGTATTCTTATTCAGAAACTATGTCATCGAATGGCGTTTCCCCATTTTTTGATAAAGGCAGGTCTTTCAGAAAATACTGTCAAAGTAAATGTATCGAGCGAAATTTCCGGATGCGGCAGCACGAGAAAGGGGTAAAATATTTGTCACATGACAAGAATCGCTTATTACTTTATAACTTTGTACTTTATACTTTGTAATTAATTTATAAAAAATGGAAACCGTTATTCAATTCCAAATCGCTTCAATAGTCAGACCTGTCAATTTTACGCCAGTTTAAAATTTGTTTGAAAATGCCTCAGTAAGTTTTGCGTTGTTGAGCTAGCAATTTGAAAACCACCTTAAATAAATTAATGTGAGCATCTTAAACAATTTAACCCATACGTATTGAGTTTTAGTAAATGGTACAAAAGGAAAAATCCATGAATATGGAAATTTTAATAAAATAAGGATGTGAGTATTTAAATAATGTCTTTCTATTTAAATAATGAAATCTGTACTAATAAAAGAAAGTTTCGCTCTGTGTGCGTGTGTGTCTGTTCGCGATGGCTAGGGAAATCTATCGCATGTATAAGTCTGACAATTTAGGTGAGGATAGCCCAAGAAAGGTCCTGATGCACCTGAGGCACAGATTTTTAATTTTTTAAGGGCCGGGGCCCCTTTAAGTTTTTATGCCCTAAATTGTTAATAACGTGCCCCATTTTATCTGATCTTCTTCGTTTTGGGGGCTAAATCTCCATTTAGTTATTCCCCCATTTCTATATTCCAGTTAATGTCCGTGACACCTGGGACACGGTACAGGGCCCCTTCAGGTTTTTGTGCCCTAAATTGTTAATACATTACTTCCTTTTAATCCGATCTTCATTTTCCACTTAGTTATTCTCACGTTTCTACATTCCAGTTAAAACCTGGGGCCCTCTATGCTCCCGTACGGCCCCCTTGAACTTCTTGTGTGTCATGCATTCCCCCCCCCCCTTAATTTTCTCACCTTCTCAGTGCATTGTTTTAAAGTTGAATATTTGACTCTTCTTCCTGGACTAACACTCTCATAATTTTAACTGGAACCCTAGGGCCATGTTTTAAGCGTTATACCCCCCCCCCCCCATTTTTGTGCATTTCTTTAAAATATTATTATAAGGATTAATTCATACCCTATGCTTAATTTTGACTAATTGAAGATCTAAAACGCGAAGTACTAAAACATTTTAACATGATTTCATGTTAGGGCCCTGCTCTCAACTATCAGTTGGCTCCTTTTGGGCCCCTATTACAGGTCCCTTAAAAATAGTCCGATTCACTAGCTTTATTTTCTAACAACTTCTTAGCTCCTTCAGCTACCACAAGAAGACAAAAAAAATTTCGCTGACTTCAGCTACCACCGATTTTTAATATTAATCGCCTATTTGGGGCCTTTGGTGCAGCTTCTTTAAAAAGGATCTGAATTGCTTGCAATTTTATTTAACATAGTTCTAGCATCCTCTGATTATTTAAAAAACTACTGAAAAGTATCTTTATAGTGAACTGCATGCCAGTTAAGTTCCTGGCCCCTTGAAGTTTTTGCACCCTAAATTGTTAATAAACTACCCCTTCTTAATCCGATATTCATTTTTGGAACCTTTTTTCCATTTAGTTATTGTCCCTCTTCTAGTTTCCAGTTAAAATCCCAGGGCATCCTAGGGTCTCGTAGGGCCCGATTCGGGGCCCTTTGAACTTTTTGTGCGGTATGCTTTTTTCACCCCTAATTTTCTGGCATTCTCAATGCAAAATTTTAGAGTTGAGTCTTGGACCCCTCTCCCCGGACAAAACACTCTCATATTTTTATTGGGACCCTAGGGCCCTGTTTTAAGCATCCCCCTATTTTTTCCGCATATCTTTAAAATTTTATTCCAATGACTAATCCATACCCTATGCTTAATTTCGACTAATTGGAGATCTAAAGTGCTAAGAACAATTTCTAAATATTACATTTCCTGAAATCTTCTTATAATATTCAAATAAAAGTTTATGAAAAAGCACACCCTTTGAAATAAACACACACTTCTCTGTCTCTTTTAACAGTGACTTTATGCAGGAGAAGAAAAGATGTAAAATCAAATCGTTATGGTCGCTTACACAAAATATTGTTGAAAGATACTGGTCAGTGTCATTCCGAAGATCGGAAGTGTAGATTTCAGGCAGTAGGGTGTCGAGTCTGTGCTCGTTAGTAATTTCTTGGAAAACTTAATGCTGAGTACATGTGTTTTTGAGGCTGAAGAGGGAGATGAATAAAGATGTTTTTCTGCTTTTGTCTCGGGCAAAGAGGGTAAAAATACTAAACGGATGCCTTAGCAACAGTTACTAGCGGTCTCACGAACCTTTAAAATTGCAAAAGTAAAAGGTAATGGATGTTGACCCTTGAAACACGGCTTTTTCTCGGCATTTCAGAATACTTTTAGCATTTCAGAATTTCTATTTTTTTTTAAAGAAATTAAGTAATTTTTAAAATGAAATTTTTATACAACTTAACCCACTGGTAAAGGACCCCTTGCGAGTTGGGGCCAGGGGCTGCAGCCCCCGTAGCCCCCCCCCCCCTTAATCCGGCCCTGCTGGTAGCTTTATACTTTTGGAATTTAACTCAGTGAACAGTGTTTGGGTAAAGTGATGGAATGTCTTCTTTGAATGCAGCTGTTAAAACATATTTCTGATAGTAATCCGAGTAAATTTTGACTTTTTTTTTTCTTTTTTCCTTATTTTAAGTTTTCTGTTATAAGAGAATCTAGCAGTAACCATAAAACCTATAGCAAAACTTTCTTTGTTTTCACTGAACCAACATTTTAGGTCTTTTTCTATTGCAGTCAGGTAAACATATCCAAGCCTCATCAATTGTAACTGCATATTTCCATTTTTCTCCTGCCAAATAAATTTCATGGAAAAATCTCTACATAATTTTATGCTGATAAACATGATTTCGCATTAGGTGATGAACATTTTTTTTTTTTTTTACTTATTAGCTCTAAATCAGATTTTATAATTTTGTTTACATTTCCTATAGAGATGTTTAAAGATTTTGTGATAGTATTTCGGCAAAGGCGTGGAGATTATATTTTATTTTAAAGCAGGAGATACGACTTTAAATATAATAAGCTGTGATAAGCAAGTACCTTTGTTGGGTATGCATTTTGTACCTTTTCCCCAGCCAAACGTAAACTTTGACATTTCTCTTTTTTTATAATTAATTATGTCACCTATTTTTAGGTATAACAAAAAATCATGATTTTTTTGAAAAAAAATAAAAAAAATCGGGTTTTGATAAAATCAGATTTTTTTTATTTAAATCGGATTTTTATGATTTTTTTTCCCAGCGCTCAAATACTGAATAGCTACCAAGAGTTTTAGGTTTCCAAACCAATTTAACCTCTAATTGCTAATATATTCTGTGATTTTACACTTTAATTAATAAAATTATTATTAATTAGTAATTACATAAATTATAAAAACTGCAAATTAGTAGTTTCATTAATTAGTAGCATACAATAATGTTATATACATTAACATTTTGTAATAATTATGTAAAACTGTATTAAGTACTATCTAGTGATATTTACATTTATTAAAATTATTAATAACTGTATTTACTATTAAATTGTTTAACACTAAAATTAATGATTATTAAACAAAAAATTAACTCTGTAATTAGGAACATAATATACATTTTTATGCTTTAATTACTAAAATGATCTTTAATAATTTAATATTCATTCTAGAAAGAAAAAGGGGCAGGATGCTAGTCCCAAAAAAGGGCGCTATTTCATGAGGAAATATATTAGTCATCTGTTTAGTAATTATATAAGGGGAAAAAAGTATATAGTTTCTTAGTATAATAAAGTGTCATTAATTAATTGTGTCGTTAATAAAGTGTCATTAATTTTAATAATTTTTGAATTACAAATTGAAAAATACAATTAAATAACAAGTTTTAATTTTTTTTTTTTAAGAAATAAAGTTCTATCCTTTTTGCAAAGTCTTGGGCACATGGATTTAGAAATACTGTGGAATGGGGAAGTTTTTTACAAGAAATCTCTGGCTACCACTACTGGTGAATTTCACTATTTTTTAAAAGGGCGGGGCGCATTCTGCCAATTTCATAAAGGACAGGTTGTGGCACCCTAAAAAAATTACCTAGAGAAAAGAGTAAATAATTACAGAATTAATAAAAACTGCAAATAAGTGATTTCATTAATTAGTAGCACAAATAGCAAAACTAACAAATATTATTTGCAGCTCATTTTTCATTTGTACTGTTAATCGCCTAAATCTGAACCTACACACATGTATGCATATGCTAATCCCAGAAAAATATTTTGGGATTAGCATAAAATATGAAAATGTTTTAACCCATTCATATACACATACACAGTAAATATAAGGAATAACCATGTTATATCTGAAATCCTCAAACCATAAACAGCAGCATTATCAGCACTCAGTAGGGTCTCTCAGCATTCAGTGTTTCAAATAGTTTTGGTGCTTTTTTAATCCCTAGCAATTTTTATTTGGTATATATGAGTTAAAAAATTTTAAATAAAAAACATTTATTCAACCTTTATTGAAGAAGCTTTTGCTGTGCTTAATATTTTATACCAATTGCTTCTTTTTCTCTTATACATTCTTTTACAATAGCGGTTCAGCCGATATCATTCTTTAATTCTTCTTTATCTGCTATAAATTTATTGTTACAAAAGTAGAATGCGAAAATGAGGTTATGGCTATTTTATTCTTTTACTTGCAGAAATTTACTATACTTGCTATGCTTATTTTATACAAAAGAATGAATAATTTTATTACTAAAAGAAAATTATAACGTTGCATTTTATATTAGATTTAAATATCATTTTAAAATAAAATCCTTTTTATTTTATGTTAGATAAAAACTAGGCTTTTTAGAAAATTACTGTTCTTAAACTTTTTTCCACAGTCTGGAATTAAGCTTAAAAACAATTATTTAAAGCTTTTTTTATGTATTCATAAGTCAAAATACCTGTAGAAACTTTCCAAATTATGTTCATCTTAAATTTTATACTTTCTAATGTCATTTTAAACATTTAGAAAATTTATGATTTAAATCAATGATTTTTTTTTTAAATCAGTCGATTAAAAATGCTATATAGGTTGTATTTATTTATCTGTTTTTCATTTACATTTAAATCACAGAGAAATCCAAAATCATTACAAAAATGTGCGAACATCCTCTACATTTTAACGAAGCTTTAAACGTTATTTAGAAAGTTACTATTTATACTTTACGGAAATATTATGTAATCTGAACTATGTTTGCTTGTTACTTTTACAATGGACTGAATTAAATGAGATCAATAGCATGCACTGTAATATAATAAATTGTAAAGTACAACCTTAATCAGTATTCAATGCATGATTTTTTTTTCATTTCACTTTTGTTAAGTAAGCAGTTAAAAAAACAAAAAAAACAGTTAACAATTTTTACTTATTACACCAATCGTAAATTATTTTTAATCAGAAATATTTTTACTTACTAGGTTTTCTAAAATATGCTTAATAAAGTGAAAACAGTTATAAGCTATGATAATTTTATACACAATGTGCACGATTTTTCTCTATTAAAATTTGAATAAAGCTACTTTTTTTTATGAGATGTTGGATGCAATCTGTTTTCCATTAAATAAAACTAGACCTGTTAATGCAAAATCACACAGAATGGGAGAAAATTCCATTTTAGATAGGTTTTCGTCTTAGCAAACGGTACAATGCCTCTAATTGTTTTGTATTTCTTTTTTCAAAGAATCATAACTTTTTTTCGTTTAAGAAATTCGTTACAGACAGGTTATAGACTTTTTTTTTTTTTTTTTTTTTTTTATAGACAGGTTATGCTATAGTCGGGTTTCTTTACCGACAACCCCGTATCCACAGGTTTTACTGTGTTTAATTTAAAAAGAGATATAGATTGTTAAAAGATGTTAGCCCTCCCAAAAATTTTCAGAGGCCCCCCCCCCCCCCCCCCTGACGTGCCTTGCTGGTTACGGCCCTGCACCGCAAACTCTAAAAACACGGTAATTTGATCGGCTTCAAAAATATGGCGGAATACGGAAACATAATTTAAAAAATCAGTGGCCATCTCCTTGTAAGCGGATTTTCATTCACTTCCTTTTGATTGGGAATTTTAAGGCCGGATCAGCTGCTGTTAAACCTCTACTGACTGTTTTCATGTTTGATTAAACATTCGAAAAAAAAAGCTAATATAAAATGAACTATGTAAACAGAGTCTTATCCTCCTGGTATTTTTTTAACAACGCTTTAAGAAAATTTTTTTAATTAGACATTTTAAATGTATCGTTTTATATCTAATATAATTTTCACAAGAGTTTTATTTCTCTTTTTAATATTAACGTAAAAATACTTTTGCTGTTAGAAAGGAAATATTTGCGTTGTCTTAGAATTCACAACAATAGTTAAAAAGATTATCTCCAAATATGAAATAAATGTCTCGTGTAAATATATTTTTTTAATTTAAACTGTTTTACAATATTATTATTTGGTCATTTTAAATAGGACATAATTTCTTCCAATTACGACATTTAACACAGATTAATGGATTTATTATTTTAAAATTTTCTTTCTCCTTTAATATTCACATGTAGTAAATATAGTTTTTATTACGTAATTTTCAATATTTTCTTGATTTTAATACGTAATCATTTAATTCTAATTTGAAAGTTTTTCCCTGTTTATAATAGTCACGTGCAAATATATTCTTAATTTGAAGTAAATATTGTTGTTTTTTCTGTTTTACAATTAGCAACAATTTGAAATAATAACCTTTTCTAAAATATGTAAAAAATATCTCTCAAAAAGCTGAAAATTTGGATTTAAAATGGTATAAGACCTCAAAAAATTAGTCAAACTAAAAAACTAAATGCAGTCGGCACACCGGAAACTTCTAATATATATCCTTAGAATAAAGGATTAAATTCTTATGTATAGTTTTTGCTAATATAAAACTTCTTTAATAGAACGAATTTGACCAACTTTAACATTACATACCTCTTAAAATAAAATTTTTATTTAAAAACGGTTTTCTTCAGGGTATTTATCAAACATTTCTCTATAATTCTATCATTTTCATATTTTTGTGTGCAGTAGTTTTCTTAATATTAGCGAAGTAAGGCCCTAGGTCACGAAAAATTCATTTACTGCGGAGGTGACAGCATTAGTTAAGTTTTTTTAAAACAGAGAGAGATACATGACAATAAGAATAGGAGTGAGTAACATTAGAAAATGTAACACACGAACTTGGCTGCTTTTATTTCACACGTATTTCATTCATTGTTTTTTACACTGAGAAAGGGACTTTTATTATAAAGTTTTAAAGTAGTTCTTGGACATACTATATATATATAATAAAAAAAAATGTTTTTCTGTTGACTTGGGGGGGGGGGGGGACGAGATAAGGTGGGTGCTCTTTATGTTTTTCCTTCCGTTTTTTAACGCATCATGTATTTATCTTAATGCAATGAGTTTTGACTGCATAAGTTTTTGAGTATGATGGGAGAAGTTTTAAACCCATTAATTGCCCTTCTAAGCTTCCCTTTAAGAAATAAGGCATTAAGGAATATTCTCATTAAACTTCGAAAACTTATTAATCGTGTTCAAAATATAAATATTTTCTTCTTAAATTTTAATGTTATTGCCTTAATTCTGCTTCATCCCCACCCCCTATTGGGAAAGTCTCCACAATGTAAAGTTACCCTTTGTTCATCAATATTCACCCCCCTTCCCATTATTTCTTTTCTTTTTCAATCTCTGTAGTTGCTGATATTTTATCTCCCTCCCCTCAAAGTCCACTGTTAATGAAAATATTGGAGTTATTAAATGGAGGTTTTCTTTTCCTTCTATATTTATGTCTAAAACTTTCACGCTTTTTATGCTTGGAATGACTAAAAGCCTGGATTCCGCTTACTTATATTTTAAAAAGGGAAGACTACTAGGGGGGAAAAATGAAGGCAAATTGCTTTCTCTACCTTTTCTACGCATATGCGATGATCCCCAAATGATCTGTGTGAAAATTTTGTTCATTTTCTTGCAAGAAAGTCAAAATTCGGCTTACTTACATTATGTTTCTTTTTTCTTTTGTTTGAAACATTTTTCCGTGGAAATTTATCGAAACCTAGTCCTAGTGATTAAATTAAATCAAAGAAGTTCAAAAAATCTCATAGCTAGAACTTCAGAGTATTTGATTTCAATTTTTTTTTCTTTTTTTCTTTCTGTTTTTTTGTTAGAAACAAACCATTCTTAAATAAACATAAAAAATATTTTTAAAATTTGTACAGATACAACTCTACTTATTATTAAATTACAAGTGCACCACGTGAACCTTTCACACTGCAATATTTAGAATTATTTGTATAAATTTTTTTTTTATTAATTTTTATTCAAACAGGCGAATATGAATTGATACGTGAATGTACGATATGAAAATTCTGTTTAAACCTTCCGAATGAGACCTTATTCACCCCAAAGCAGAATACTTTGCAATGTTCTGCAACGGAATTTCAGATGATCAAAAATGTTCTGCAAGCGCAATGGGAGAAAAAGGGGGGGGGGGATGTTTATATCGGTTTTTTTCTGCGATCTTTTGATGAAATTTGTGTTTTTTCAGCAATCTTTTCGTGAAATTTGCGTTTTTTCACGATCTTTTGACGAAAGTTGCGTTTTTCCGCGATCTTTTCACGAAATTTGCGTTTTTTCCACGATCTTTTGACGAAATTTGTGTTTTTTCCGCGATTTTGTCACAAAAGTTGCGTTTTCTCCACGATCTTTTCAGTGGCTGAGAGGTTCTGCTGTCGAAGCTGGTAGACGGGAGGTGCTGGGTTCGAACCCAATTGCACCCGTCAGCCTAACCGTTTTGGAGTTTTCGTGGTTTTCTTCGAAACCGTGGTTTTCCATGCGTAAATACGGGTTAGGTTCCCTTAGAAAGACCCCCACGAAGGGCACTCCCTCAGGGCCTATATCCCACGTGTTGATAATCGGCCGTTATAAACACAAACCAAACCAAACCGCGATCTTTTCACGAAATTTGCGTTTTTTCAGCAATCGTTTCATCAGTTTTGCGTTTTTTCCGCGATCTTTTCATGAAATTTGCGTTTTCCGCGATCTTTTCGCGAAATTTGCGTTTTTCCGCGATCTTTTCACGAATTTTGCATTTTTTTTCCCACGATCTTTTCACGAATTTTGCGTTTTATCCGCGATCTTTTCTCGAATTTTGCGTTTTTCCGCGATCTTTTCACGAAATTTGCGTTTTATCCGCGATCTTTTCACGAATTTTGCGTTTTATCCGCGATCTTTTCACGGAATTTGTGTTTTCCGCGATCTTTTCACGAAATTTGCGTTTTTCCGCGATACTTTGAAGAATTTTGTGATTCTTTTTTGCGATTCTTTGTCGAAATTTTCGTTTTTTTCTGCAATCTTTTCACGAAATTTGTGTTTTTTTCGCGATTTTTTGACTAAATTTGCGTTTTTCCACAATCTTGTCACGAAAGTTGCGTTTTCTCCGCGATCTTTTCACGAAATTTGCTTTTTTCCGCGATGTTTTGACGTAATTCGAGTTTTTTACGTGGTCCTTGGGCGAAATTCACGTTTTTTTCGCGATTCCCAGCTTTGAAGCTTTAGTGAAAAACTTTCCCAGATTCGTTCTTTGCACATGGGCGGAAGAAAACTCCCGTTCGGAAAGAAATCGCTAGTAGGTGAGAAATAGGTGAAATAGAAGGGAGGGAGAAAGATTGTCGCGCACCCCCCCCCCCCCCATCCCAAATTCTTTTTGCTTTCACATCAATATGCACTTTTTTTTTTTTTTTACAAAAAAAAAAAAAAAAAAAAAAAAAAAACATTTGTCTTGAAATGTTCTGCAGCACATCTCATTGTTCTGCGACGTACGTCGCACTTTTAAGCCTATTCTGCTTTGGGGCTTATTCATCGTCAAAAATAGAACGGCACACCCGGAAAAGGGAACAGCGCAAGCGAAAAATAATATTGTGTGCTCGAAAAATGGCATGACAGTGCATGGCGCTAAATATACCTGAAATAATTTATAATTCCAATAATAAAATCACTTGATCTATTATTTTAGTATATTAAATTAATATTTTCAATTTAAAAATTCCGACAGTATTGCAATGCAATTCATTTAGATATTTTAGTAAAAAGAAGAAATACAAATAAACGGAATGACAATAAACATTCTTAATATTTTTTTCATTGTTATATTTTTTAAGTTTGTTGAATTATGATTTTTTTTCTAAATATGTTTTAAGCTTGACTGTAGGCATCTTTTTGGCAAATTTTGTTAATCTATTTATAGATTATATACACGTCGAAAGTTTTTTTGTCTTTAAAATTGTTGAAACAGATTTTTTTAATGAAATATGACCAAGGGAAATATATATATAGTGTATTGCTAGATTAATAAAAAAATTACATAACAGAATTGTGCTGTTCTTTCTGACTACGAAAAATTAACCCATTTACACACGAAACAGTATAAATAGTCTAGCGTTTACTTCCGGGTAGTATTCCGTAACGAAATTGAAACTTAATAAAAAAATAAAAAAATAGTACAAATAATATAAATATAGCACAAATTTAATAAACAAGTAATCTAACTACTTACTAAAACCACTTAAATGATCATAAAAAAAAGGCTGCTGTAATTAACAAAATCCGTACCGATTGCTTCGGATATTAATATCTGGCTTGGTGCTAATACAAAAATATTGCTTTTAATAAATTTCAAAACTTTATTTGAATACATTTTGATATTTTTTATACACAATTATTTTTGGAGTTGTTAGTGGGCAATCTAAAAACATATTAATTTTAAGAAATCTATTACAGTTAAACAGTAAGTTTTTACCAATGTACTGTGACCCGCGGTATCCGATTAGATCCTCTAATAAAAATTTAAAAGAATGTTGGATTTTCTTTTAAGTGGTATTTTTAATGTAATGAAATAGTACGGTAGATATATGCAACTTATTCTACAAAGCTAGTGGATTTAACTTCAAATTCTGACTATAGTGGTCGTAGCTGTGAGGCATTTTTCTAGATTTTGTGTGTGTGTGTGGTGGTGGTGGTGGTGGGGGGGGGGGGCTTGATTTTTTATGCGATTATTAAATATTCGAAAATCAGTAGAAAATGTACAGTATTCATCGAACCACCATAATTTTTTGTCTGAGATTTCGTTTATTCCTATACCTAGATTCATGGAATTCGAATTAGAGCAAGAATATATCTTTCGTAAAAGTTTATTATCAATAAGAATTAAATAATTTTCTCAAATAACCATTAATTTTTCTCTGAGTCTATAATTAAAAAAGGAACTGCATGTTAGAGTAAGACTTTAAATATCTCGTTAATATTGTCAATTTTAATACAGAATGTTATAAATTCTACTTTAAAACTGTTATAAAAGCAAGCATGAAAATCACTTGTAATCAACTAAATGAAGTTACAAATTTCTAAAAGTGATAAAAATAATACAGTTAAAAGTCATAATGCCTTTATTTAGATCAACATATGTTTAAATATGAAAACATCGCACAGCCGGCGAAATTTTCAAAAATTTTTGCTAAAATGTTTGTATCAACAAGGATATTGACACTTGTCTAAGTTTTTCACTTCTTTGATTTAAGTCACTTATAGCAATTTTTATCTTGATTTATAGTTTAAAACTGTTTTTGATGCATATTTAAAGAAAAAAAAAATTGATATTAATTTTACATTTTGCAACGGAATATTAAGAACAAGAGAAACGTTAATGTATCTAACTAATACTAAAATACTTTAATGTTATTAAAAAAATTCTATTATTTAATAATGTTAAAAACAAAACAGTATTTAAAACTCTCTTAAAAGTCTTTCTGAATGTCCTTCTACACGTGTTTCCTAATAGCAGTATCTTATTCATTTCAACGGAGTTTCTAGCGTCGCACATTTTTTGACCATATCCCGCTGATTTAACCAGATGCCTGATGATATCGTAGACAAAGGAGTGCGGAGACGTGCAAATATCGCTTCAGGCAAAGGACTTGAACTGATACTAAAGAACTAAAAAAGGGAGTAATAAAGAACATCTGTTTAAATACATCTATTAAAATTCTGAGATATTTTTCAAAGAACTCGGAAATAACTAAACTATTACTATTACTACTTTTACGATATTTTCATGTGGTGAACAAAAAATGCTCCTTAAAAAGGGGGTCTCAAATAAAGAAAAATATAATGTCTTTTTTTATTATAATACCTTAACAGAATGTATTCTTTAAATTTTTTTTAAAGAAAGAAAAATGAAATAGGAATCATAATATTTTTTCAAATTTCATGTAAATTTTGCTACAGTTACTCAGATATATATAAAAAAAATAATAGCTTATACATATTTTTTTATTTAATAGCTAATATCAGCAATGCTACATTACAAATGCATTAATTATTTATAGATAATGTTGAAACTCACTAAACATTCTTAATATTTTCCTAACTGTTAAATTCTTTAAATTTGTTGAATTACGAAAAAAATGTTTTTTTTTTTTTTTTTTTTTTTTTTTTTTTTTTTTTTTTTTAAAGCCTGACTGTCAACAGAAATCTGCAGTAACTTTTGGCAAAATTTATTAATCATAATATAGAGTATATATACAGGGTGTTTTCAAATTGTCGAAATAATTTCTGTTTCTAAAATTGATCAGATGTGTTTTTTTCTTTTTTTCAATGAATAATGACTGAAGGAAATGTATGTATAGTATATTGTTATATTGGTAGAAAAATTAGATTAAAAAATTGCGCTTTTCTTTTGAGATTACGAAACACATAAATATTTACATTTAATGTATACATTTACACAATATAAATAGCCCTGTATTTATTTCTAACTATAATTCGATAACGAAAATGAAACTTTATAAATAAATAAGTAAAATATTATATAATGCTTTTAGGCTTATAAATGCTTTTAGGAGTTGTTAGTGGGCAATCTTAATATATATTAATTGGAAGAAATATATTAGATTTTTTACGAATATTCTGTAACCACGATGTCCGGATTAGATCTTCTAGTAATAATAAAAACACTAATAATAATAAAATAATTAAAAAAAAACTAATAAAATAAAAAATAACTAAAATAAAAAACTAATAAAATAAAATAACTTTCTTTCTTTTATTAAGTAATTTTTTTCATGAAATGAAAATGTACTATAGATATATTTATAAATTTATTTTACAAAACTGAATTTATCTGCAAATTCTATCAACATTGATTATTTTTGTCAGGCATTTTTCCAAATTGTTTTAATTTTTTTCATGTTGTTTAATGTGATTATTAAGTATTCGAAAATCAGCACAAAATGTACTTTATTTATCCAACCACCAGATGAAAATTTATTATCTATTAACATTAAAATATTCCACAGCCAGCTTTTTTTCTCGGATTTTATTATAATTAAAAAATGAACAGCATATTATAATAAGATGAGGCTCCCGTCTCGGCAGGTGAAAACACTCGCGAGTGAATGTTAAACTTCTGGAAGATTCTTTTCAAATATCTCATTTGCATTTCAGTATTTTTAAATGATTTTTGTTGCATTTAATAGCAGTGGTTGATCCTTACATTCACCCATTTTTATTTTTTCGATTTTGGCTGCAGTTTTTTTTCTTATGATGACACTTTCACTTTCGGAACCCGTTCTGAAAGTAAGAGTAACTTTATATATTTTTAAAAAATTGCACACAAAATCAAAAAAGGGTGAATAAGCGATCGACCTCAAATATTCAATGCAAAAAGAAATAAAAAAGTTGAAATGCACACGAAATATTTGAAAAGAACCTTCCAAAGCTTTAACATTAGCTCGCGAGTGTCTATGCCTGAAAGAACGGGAAACGGAATATTAAAGATTTTTAGAATTTTTTGTCTGATTTATATTTTATATGTAAAATGTAATGGCGCTAAAAAAAAGGTTCTGGGAGTGATCTGTAAGTCGGTCAGTGACACCGTATGAAATGTGAAATATATTTCCAATTACGGAGCATCTAGTTCAATATTGTTTGAAGGTAAATAAGGGCAACAGCTTCCACAAATTCGCGTTTTATATTTGCATTTTAACAATGCAACTCAAGTCTGTTGAAATTTTACTGTAATATAGTTCATTCAGTGTTTAAACTTTGAGAAAATTTGTGTTTAGTCTGGAATGAGACACCCTGTATTTTTTCCAGAAGAAAATGTTTTTCATCCTTTGTTTCCAATACAAAAATTGTGTTTTGTAGTGGATTTTCGAATCCAACTAGGACAGCAATTCAAAATAAGAATTCATATTTTCCAGAAACTTTTTATTAAAATAATACATGATTTTATTGTATATTCAGATAAATTTCAACTTTAAAAATAAATATTAGAAAATCGAGAGTTTTTTCTTGTTTCTTGTTCTTCCCTTCCCCCTTTTTCATTCGGCTGAATCTTAACCTTTGTGAAAAAGATGCATCGATTATCTAACTGATGTTTAAATGTGTGTAACAGATAAAGCAAAACATTATGGTAAAGGAACACGACATTTTAAATTATTATTAATAATACAAATAAAGCGTTTATTTATTTTCTTTGAAAAAAAAAAAAAAAAAAAAAACAATTGTAAGAATATTTTCAGCTGCATCATATTCTCAGTAAAAAGTTCAGAAATAAAAAGATTATCAGAAATGGCACTTCTGCATTAAGAGGCTATTTCTGTCAAGCGAAAAGAACCACTCGCTAATGCTACTTTGCAATATTTTAATTGATTTTTTATTCATTGGACAGCTGAGATAAATCTGTGCAAAGAGAATTTTTTTTTTTTAATTTTTCGATTTTGTTTACAGGTATTTTTAATTAGGACACTTTCATTTTCGGAAACGGTTTCGAAAAGAAAAGCATCCTCATTTAAAAAAAAAAAAAAAAAAAAAAAAAAAAAAAAAAAAAAAAAAATCTGCAATCAAAATCGAAAAAATAAATGATAGCCTTTGTACAGATCGATATCAAATATGGGTCATAAAATATCATATCATAAAAATGATATATATTTATCATTTAAAAATATTGAAATGCAAACGAGGTATCATTATAAATTTCTTTCATTGGATTAGCATTAGCGAGTGGGTCTTTTCGAGAGAATGAAGTAGCCCTCCACATGTTTATGTGAGTATGAACCCGATCGGTTTCATTAATCATTAATTATCGAAGTTTATTTAAATTTCTATAAAGAATATTACCTTTATGATTTTTGAAATGTTCAATTTAATACCATCATGTTAATCTTTAATAAATTATCGAACCCCTCTTCCCCAATTGAAAAATTGTTGAACCAACAAAATAAATTTTACACCCCCATATAAACATTCCTGACCGATGCTCAATCCGAAATATTTACTTTTTTTTTTTTTTTTTTTTTTTTTTTTTTTTGTCAGTTATCATTATGCGCCAATGGTATATCACAATTCACAATCACTTCCGCCCCGTGCGCCAAATGGATTTGCTGTGGTGCTGGAGGAGAGACACCCTGTATTTTTGACAGAAGAATATGTTATTCAATCTTGGCTTCCTATATAAAAAATAGTTTGTTCTGGTGTGGTCTACCATTTCTTATTTGCCAGATTTTTGTTATGATTATTTTTTATCACTTTGTATTGCTAAATTTTAAAGGTGTTTGTGTCATTATTCATTAATATGAGAAAATTACGATCAAAATCTTCTATACTGAAATCAAATTTGGAGTTATTTGTATTGCGGAATTTCATTTTTTAATATCACCCATATATGTGTTATTAAAACAAAATGCTAATTAAACTTTTTATTATTTAATTTGATTTTTCTGGTATAGACTAAATGAACATCGTTGGTTTAATACTGTTGCTTTCAAAATTTTAACATTGGATTTTTTACCAACAAAATACAAGCATATGGCATTTTTGATATAAGAAATCATATTAAAAATATTTTTTTCTTTACAATTAAAAATATATTTAAAAAGTTTCGTATTTTTTTTCATTAGGAAAATCGCGTTTTTTAAAACTAAATATGATATATATATATTTATTTATTTATTTAAAACCACAAACAAAATATCAAAATCCAACACTCACCATAGCTGCATTGAAACTCACATCGAAAATATTATAATAATCAACATAAACTTTAACTCTTAAAATCAAACTAAATAACCAAACTAAAGAAAATATATATAATTGCAAGACATAACAGAACAGGACAGAAGGCGAGCGGTATGGCTAACGACATACACTGCAGGGTTAAGTCAGACTTTACGCATGCTACGTCCCCCTTCACTCGCCAAGACCAAAATTGAAAAAATGAAAAACTATGAAAAACTAAACAGAACTACAACATCCACCAAAATATCACTCTAACTCATTAGATCAATCAACTCATCAAAACCTCCATTCTCATCCATCACTGAGTTCAGTTCAGTTCCGTACCTGCTACTCTTAATAAAATCACTAGTTATTCTCCTGATGAAATTGCGAGGATAACCATGCTTGAATCCCAAGCGGCACCACTCTAAAATATCACTAAACATATCTTTAACTCTAGTACTCAGTCTTTCGATTCGTATTAATCCATTTCTAAGTATATTTCTTTTAATCGAACCATGCACGTTGGAATCAAAATATATCAGCTTTAAGATATTAAAGTTGAAATCATTTCGCTTGTCAAATAACTTAGATATCAAATTTTCACTTTCTATGCTTAGGTTCACATCTAGAAAATTAATATTTTTACAATTCTGGGAGGAGGGTTCCAGACTCAGTGACGTAGGATAATATGTAAAATCAATATTTTCAATATCATTGTTTAATTTGACTATCAAAACATCGTCTATATACCTGTAGGATAATGTGTCACTGTTTAAATTATTATTTCTTTCATATATATGTAAGTAAATGTTTGCCAAAATGGAACTGCAACTCCCCCCCATTGGAATACCCCGAATCTGTTTAAATATTGTATTTCCTTCGTAAAGGTAGTTTTCTTGTACTACTAACTGAAATAAATTTATGAAAAAATCATTATGAACATCCAAAGTACTATTTGTATTATACAAATCTACTATTTTATCTTTTAAATCTGTCAAATCAATTGTGTTATAGAGGTCTGCAAAATCGTAAGCGAATATATATATATATATATATACACTGCTCAAAACAATTAAAGGATATTGCAGTTTTAGGTGGATTTTGTATCTGGTAAACTGTTTAGCTGATTGATACATGGTCGACAGACATAGTAGGTTATATGAGAATAAATTACACATGTTTGGCAGAAAAAAATGCATTTTATTGCGCATTTGTGCACTAAAGGAAAAAAACACAATTTGTGCATATGAGAAAAAAAGAATAAGAAAAGGTGTTTTCTTCAAAGAAAATCATTTTCAGTAGGGGGTATGGTTTCCACGGGCGGCCAGCAACGTTGAACACCTTTGAGGCATGGACTCAATGAGGCTATTAATGACGAGTTGGGGTATTCTGCCCCACTCTTCCAGAAGAGCTCTTTCCAGTTCTTGGAGAGTTTGTGGGGGTTGTTGGCGGCCAGAAACTCGTCTTCCTAGAGCGTCCCAAACGTGCTCGATTGGATTCATGTCTGGAGAACACGCTGGCCATTCCATTCGAACGATTCCTTCCTCGAAAAGGAAATCCTCCACCAGGTTTGCACGATGTGGCCTGCAGTTATCGTCCATTAAATTGAAGTTATCTCCGATTGCTGCAGCGTAAGGGACTACAATAGGTCTGAGGATCTCATCCCTATATCGGCGACCAGTCAGAGCTCCATCTCGAATGATGTAGAGGTCAGTGCGCCCGTCAATGGAAATGCCACCATACACCAACACTCCTCCACCGCCAAATCTGACACTTTCGTGCACGAACGCAGGATTATTCCTACTGCCACGGTCCCTCCAGATGAAAATACGCCTATTATCGGGATGCACAGAAAAACGGGACTCGTCAGAAAACAGAATATTGCTCCATTCATTTCTCCTCCAGTTGACATGCTCGGTTGCCCACTCCCTGCGGTCGCGACGATGCCTTGATGTTAATCTAACACATACCATCGGTCGGCGAGCATACAGACCTACAGCATGGAGCCGGTTTCGGACAGTCTGAGTTGAAATCGTGGTGCCTGTAGCCGAGCGAAGGTGTTGTTGGAGAAGAGTAGCGTTCATGGTTCGGTGTCTCCGAGCTGTTAACGCTAAATACCGATCTTCATTGGGCGTTGTTGCCCGTCTACGACCTTGCCCTGGTCTTCGGCCTGCACATCCACTCTCCAAAAAACGGTTCCAGATCCTGGAAATGACACTTTGTGACACTCCAATGGCTTGCCCTACTTCGGCTTGAGTTTGGCCCCCTTCTAACCTACCAACAATTCTCAAAGCTTCTGAATCTGTCAAACGACTTCGCTGAGACATCGTACTCATCGGAACAAAGCAATCACTGAATGCCGATCATCTTTGTCTTCATTCTCTTTTATCCAGTTGAAAGTCAAATTTCATTCGCTGCCGCTGAAGCGACGTTTTTGACGTCGAACTCAAAATTTGCATACTCCACAGTTTGAAAACCAGAAAAATTTGCATTTGTGATTCTCTTCTTCTGTTTTCGGCAAAAAAAATTTCGTTTATATCTTTATTTTATATAAAACTTCAAATATCCTTTAATTGTTTTGAGCAGTGTATATAAGTATATATAAGATACCATAAGGAAAAAATACATCAAAATGAATGGTTGACATTCAAAATGAAAAGATATTTAAAAATATCGTAAAAAGCATACATTCATATGTTTAATTAATGGTTATATATATATATATATATTTGGTGTTTTTTCATATGTTTATATGGATTTATCGTCCGCAATATGCTAGTGAATCAGCGATATTGTGCTGGTTCTGTATTACTAGTTAAAGGTTCCATCTTTATTTTGTATAATATCAGTAAAAGAAAATCAAGAAATTAATTTGATTAATGCACATTTCTATTATTCATGAGCTGCAAAAATAGTGCTATTGAAATTTGTTGTTCTTTTAACCGCTTCTAAAGAAAAAGTAATAATTCAAATGAAAATTAATGGTATTATAATTATCAATAATGATATAAAATTGTCTTATGTAAGTCTATAAAAATTAGACAGTTTTTATCTTTGCTTATAATATAAATGCACTTTCCAACATGTGCAAATTTCTTCTACAATCTGATTTATTTCCTTTTTTTCCGTAAATGGCAAGGGAAAGCATTATCGAGAAGCTAACACATAATATGCAATTATCTTTGTGAAATAGTGACAGAATTATATAGTGATTTTAAATTTGAAAAAGGTATAGCATTAAGTTTCTTTCTTAATTTATTTTCATTTTTATTTATTTATTTATTTATTTATTTTTTGCTTTGAAATAGTAAGTATATATATTAATTTTAAATTTCAAATTTGCTTCAGAATTCAAAATCTGCTAAAGAGAAAAAGTACATAAATATGTGCTGTGGATTAAAAATAGATTGTTCGCTAAATAAAGGTTCCATCATGAAGGTTTTTCTATTTATTCTATGAAGGGAGAGTGATGAGTTATCAACATTTATTATTTGCTGCCCCTATATTTTTACTTTCTTCTATCTTCAATAGAAGAAAGTATTGTAATCGAAATTTTTTTTCGACTTCCGGTTTTCGACGGATTTATACGTTTTAGGGGTCAGAGATCTCAAAAAACATGTTTATAGAAAATGTCTGTGTCCGTGTGTCCGTCTGTCTGTCGCCATTGTACCATCAAAAAGTGTATGAAGTTATGCACAGAATTGAACCAAATTTTTATTTTAAGTTTTTGGCTATGGCAAGCAGATCCTCCCTGAATTTTGAAAAAAATCGCCTGCAGGGGGCTCTGTAATAGCGATTTTTTTGAGATTTTTCAATATTGTACCATCCAAAAGTGTATGAAGTTATGCATAGAATTGAACCAAATTTTTATTTTAAGTTTTTGGCTATGGCAAGCAGATCCTCCCTGAATTTGGAAAAAATAGCCGGTAGGGGGCGCTGTAACAGCGATTTTGAATACTGTACCATCCAAAAGTGTATGAAGTTATGCATAGAATTGAGCTAAATTTTTATTTTAAGTTTTTGATGTTAAGCAGGTCCTCCCTGAATTTGGAAAAATTCCGCTGGAAGGGTGCGCTATAATTACGATGTCTGTACTATTTTCTTTATTGTACAATCGAAAAGTGTATAAAATTATGCATACAATTGAACCAAATTTTTTCTTGCATGCTTTTGGCTTTGGCCAACAGCCCCTCCTTGAATTTGGAAATATTGCGCGGTAAAGGGGCTCTGTGATAGCGATTTTTATATGTTTTTCTTGATTTTCCGTAGTTCTGTTGTCCATCGGCGGCGCGTGCAGACGCGGAAACTCGCTTTTTGCTAAGCCGGCTATTCGCAAACATCTGATAACCACAGAATAAGCAAAAACTATTAATTTTAACAAATATCATGATATTGATTAACTCGTTTTTAGTCCGTTTAATTGGCTGAAGCAGAAATTTAAGATGAAAATCAAAGTTGGGATAGTATTGAACTAATAATATTGAAGTATTAACATGTGTAACTAATTTTTGAAATATTATGTATAAGATAGAAGAAAGTTTTGGAATTGGCATATCCAACTAGTTTAATGAAATATGGTCATCGTAAATATAAAACAAAAGAAAAAAGATATATATATATATATATATATATATATATATGAGAGGAGGTGAGTTTCAAAAATAACTTTATCCAGAAAATCAAATAAACCAAGAATCTAATTGCAAAAATACAGGATAAATCCAGCTTTTTGGCAGATAGTTGTGTTTCTTGTTATTTTCTTGCGTTCTGCTGTGCAGATTTACCATTAGAATATATTGATAGGGAAAATGCGATATTTTTAATTTTGTATAAGGCGAGTTTTGAAACTCACGTTCTCATATAAATTATAGAAGAGGCAGAATTTTAAAATTGCTAGAAAATTTAATATTCTCCTAAATAATCTGCATAAATAGCATACAATTAACTAAATCTGTGTTAAAATAAAAGATAAAATCACGGTTATTAATATATGTACACATTTAGAGATTAACTTTATCTTATAAGAAGAAAAAAAAAACTGCGGATAACTTTTGGTAAACTTTTTTTTTTTTTTTTTTTTTTTTTTAATATGAACATTATAAATTTTGTAACTTTGTGATTTATTGAACTTTGAAATTTAGTAACTTTGTCATAACTGTCAAAGTACCCCTAACTAAATCTGCATTAAATTAAAAGATAAAATCACGTGTATTTGTTCATTAATCTATACACATTCATAGATTAATTTAACTTTGTCTTATTAGATGAAAATATTCCTATAAACTTTTGGTCCCCCCCCCTCCCCCACAGAATATTAATATTATAAACTTTATAATTATGTAACTTTTACATACCTGGCATTACTTTAGCATCTATTAAAACAGTAAATCTCTAAATGTGGATCTCTAGAAAAACATTCATTTTAACTAATTTGCATTGTAGTAATGTGTAACTCAAGACGAATTTAGGACAGCAAAATTATGTGCTATTTTTGAAATGCAAAATGTTGTACTTCTTTTCCGTCTTACTAGCGTCCATATTCATTTTCGTTAGCGATATTCCTTGATCTATTCCTTGAAGAAGCACTGATTGAATAAAAACACACACCGATAGAGATTAAAGATAACATAACCATTTGCTCAACAAATAAATTATTTTGGAGAATCTCTTATAAGGGAAAAAGTATTTAAAGAAAATCAAAAATCAAAATGGAAAATTAATTTTATGTAGGCTGAAATAAATAAAATTTTACTATACCCCCCCCCCCCCTTCTTCATCGCACTTAAAAAAGTCCTTTGACCTTCGCCGCAATATAATCTATTGACGTATTCAAAATTTCCTTTCTTCTCTTGACTTCTTGTATCCCCCCTCTCTCTTTTGTTTATTTATTTATTTAATTTGACACTTAATCAAATTATAGACAAAATTTGAAAAAATAAAAAATAAATATGAAATATTAATTCAAATGCATATTTTATTAATAGAGAAAAAATATTTTCTCAAACTGAAAGAGTGACTTCCTGTTAGTTTTCAAAAAGTTCCTTATTGAATGTCAAGCATTCTAAATTAAATTATTTTATTTTCACTAAAATTTTATGTTCAAATTCATTTACAACTTACTTTCAATTATATTTTTAGGTAACTACACTTTTAGCGCAGTTCATTTTCCGTTTTTACAGAGATATTGTAAATAAAAGTTTAAGCTTAAACAAATCAAATTCAAGAGCTTTAATTGGATGATAAGTGCATACATACATAAATTGAGTAATTCCACATAAAATCTATACACATTGTTTGAATTATAATCATGCGAAAATATCTGTAATGCAATTAATCTAAATTTTGAAATAAGATCAGGATGTTAAAAAAAAAAAAAAAAGCAATTTGTAGATTTATCTTCAAAATTTAAGGTATGTTCTTATTTTTTTTTTATTATGAGTAAATCTTGCGAGATAATTATAATGAAATTAAAATGTCATTGGAAAAAAATTAAAAGAATATATAAGCAAAAAACGCGAAATTAGGATTATTAGATACGCCATTGACTCTATGAGATACGTTTAAAATATTATTGTAAGTATTCCTTTGAAGCAATCATAAATTAAAAATCCAGATTGCTTTAATTTTTAAAATCTCAAACCATAAAGGATTCTCTCTGTAGAACATGTGATAACTTTCAAATATGCGCATACACCTTAGAGGAGGAATTGGGTTATATTAGAAGTCTATGGCGTACACCCTCCCCTTTTTTAAAAAAAGAACCCTTTAAATGATTAGCAGATGCTTTGCAAACCCGTTCAGGAACATAATAGATAACAGCATATTCCCTATCTATTCTCCAATTCCAAGATAAGAAAACTTGTCCTTTCAACTTGAAAAACATAGTAAAGTCGACAGTAAGTAAAACTAGAGAACTTGTAGTAGAAGAGTTCCCAGAATAACGTTGGTATAGGAAAATTTAGAATGCATAAATGTTTTTTTTTTTTTCTTTTCGCACCATTTTTGCGAAATCTATTTTAAGAGATCCGGATTTTACTATTTCAACTTGAACGTAATTAATGAAAATATCGTGGTATCAAAAATTTTAGATCAAGTGCTTTCTAACTTAATAAGTTTGCAACTTTAAATTATAGTCCTTTCTTTATCTAATTTTATTTAAGAAAATATAGACCAAAGTAGTATTTCGATCCTTTCTCTATGGGTAGACATGTTGGTAAAGCGATTCGTAGATTTATATAACAATTGTTTCAAATAAAAATCAGGCTTCTCGAATGAAAAAGTTATGTTGTCAATATAACTTTCCTGACTTTATTTCTACTTATGACTTTACTGACTTTATTTCCGTGGACCCATGAGTTAGTTATTAAAAATGTGTATTGGTTCTCAATATTGCATATTTATTTTTTTAAGTTTAGGAAGTCTCAGAAACTGCGCTTTCAAAAAATATACATCAGTAGCGTTTTTTTTTCTATTCATGAATATAAAAGAAATAATACATAAGAAAAGAAATCAGCAAATTCGTCATTTCATTAGATCTTTCTCCAATATTTTTCTTTCAAATTTCTATCAAATTTATTAAAGATTAGCGATTGCCGTTTTAACTCCATACCAAATTATTTTAATATGTCAAATATATTTTTTTCAAAATCAAATTGGCCATGTTTCATGCTTGAAAAAATATAAATTAGCTGAAAATCAGCTAACAGTTTTGTATAATGTAAGTCGTATTGCATTGTTAAATTATGCCTTTAATATTCATAACGAAAGTGTCTTTGTTTAGCAAAAATTAGACTTATTTTGATACAAACGTTATACTTAACATAGCTTATTTATGGTATAAATCAACTTTCAACATTATATTAATGCAATATTAGTATTATTCTCTTAGTATGTTGTACAAGCGTTACCCTCTATGTATATGGTGATTTCTCCCATCTATCCTGCACAAAAAAAAAAAAAAAAAAAAAGAAGAAGAAGAAGAAGAAAAATTAGGTCTTTTTCTGCAGAGCCTTTTGAAAGTATTTTTCTGTGGCAATATAACATTAATTGTAAGTGTTGGATAATAATTCCTCAGGAATAATATTCAGTTGCAAAGGGTACTGTTTTATATTTTTTGATATTTATTAAATACTTGTCTTGTAAAAATCGACATAATAAGTAGCACCAGCAGGCAAAACTTTAGCATTCAGATGTTTCAAGGATTTATAAAAAAAGAACCTATTCACCAATAAAAGAGAAATAACAGAAGCAATAAACACATGTGATTTTTTTTTTTTTTTTTTTTTTTTTTTTTGCTATTGGTATGGGTACTTCGATGGAAAACAACTTCAAAAGTCGGCATGCTAGTTTCATTGAAGAAAAAAAAGAAAGAAAAGCATCCCCCCCCCCCCTCACACCAAAAAAAAAATAATAAGAAATAAAATGCCATGCTCAGATAAAGAAATGAAAGTTGTCAAACATCACTAACCCAAATACTTAGTAATAAAATATTTACCAGGAAAATAAGAAACCGAAAAATACTCAAAAAATCTAGGAGTTCACTGAGAGATTTGGAGCAAATCTATTACTTTGTAACAGAATCAAATCCTTTATAAATTTTTAACATATTCCTATAATTAATTATTCGGATATTAATAAATACTAATTTAAATGTTGGATGCTTTAAGTTAATAGCCTTTCAACTTTAACATAGAAAAGGTAGTTTGATAAAGTAGATATGGTAGCGATAAAACTGCCAACTTTTGTGCTTTTCTGCTACTCTACTTTAATACAATCTTCCCTTTATTTAATTCTCGAAATTTGGCGATAGATAATGCAAAAAATGCTTTTAAAAAAATAGCGGTAATAAAAAAGTATAAAAGTTGGCAGCTATGAAACTACAGCCTAAAAGCGTTAAAAAATTAAGTATATTAGACCGAATAAAATTAGATACAAGCAACATATCAATCAGACTTGTAACGTATGCTACTTTACATATTTATTAACGAAATCCTTTTAACATAAGCTGGTAGCTCTAAATATTACTTTGAACTGAGCAGTAGCAATAACTTCAGAGAAATATTCAATTCACTGATTGAAGACGAACATATATGAAGGATTTGGGCGTAAAAAATGGTAACTGTGAATTTTGATTATTATTATTATTCTCGTGTAAAGCCGTTAACTACATCACGTCATCTTTTTAAATGTACAAGATTTCTTTTTGAATCATATATATCATAATATAAGATATGAGTTTCAAAAGTTATGCCATAAATTTTATAAATTTTAGAAAAGAAGACTTCTTGCATATAAATCCAATAAAATAAAATGAATCATACAAAATGTGTGGTACATAAGTGCAACTGAGGATGTTGAGAATACAGTCTTTAACACATTAGCTGTTTTAGACGAAACAATCACGATAGTTCACGAGAGGATAGTTATAGTTTTCTTTAAAAAACTCGAGTCTTCACATCTCGAAATTACATTTTGTTATTTACTTATTTTACAAATGAGCCCTTAATTTTTTAGCATTACGGTTGTTCTCAAATCAAAAGAAAATACTTTATGTCACCTTTCTGAATTCATTTTTGTTCGGAAACGCATGGAATTGGTAAGTGTTATGATTATGTAATTATGTATTCTAATGTATTTTTCAACTTTTTGGTAAAAGCAGAGGATCTTTCAGAAAATCTTGCGTAAGTTTGCAATTTGAACGGAATTGCCGGACGTGATAGCACAGGAAAGGAGGAAATCTGCTATCAACAATTGCTTATAACACTTTAAGTAATTTATTTATCAAAAAATTCAAAACGCCATTCGATTCCAAATTATGTTAATAGCCTGGCCTGCCAATTTTATGCTTTTACGCTTGAAAATGAGTCAAAAAATGTGTCAAAAAGTGTCCCATTTTTGAGAAAAGAGTTAGAGAATCGCCTTAAGATTGAAAATAAAAAAAAAATAAATAAAAAAATGGCAGAGCTATTATAGTTTTCTCTTAAATTATAAAAGTAAATGAATCAGGATGCTCCTAAAATAATTTATATTAAGTACCGTAAAGTAACGAAAGTAAGCCCCTCTTTAGCAAATAGGAAATTCTAATGATTTTAAGGGGTGCTTATAATTGGAACTTTTGTGAAAAGGGTAACAAAATTAGGAGGGTGAGGAGAGGGGGGGGGGGGGGTATTTGGAGTTTATGAAATTTCATATGTCTTCATAAGTTTTCTAGAGCAAGATTTCTGCATGAAAACTTAAAATAAAATAAATAGTCTGACGAATTAAAAAAATATGTATATTGCGTCATACTGGAAATATAATTGACCTCAGCAGGTGAATATGTAACGTTATATGAGTTTGAAGAAACGTATTAAAACATGATAAAAACCCGACTATGGAAATATTAACATATTTTAACATTTTAAGGTTCTCTGAATTTGCTGTATCCATTATTAAACCAATTCCATATACATGCGTGTGTGTTTTCGTGTATATTAGAATTTTCACAAAAAGTTTAGCTCCCTAGAACTCATTCTTAGTGAAGGATCTGGGTTTATCTCTAATCTTGATTTAAGTTTTGTTGGTGAATTTAGTACTTAACTTCGAAATCTACCTCCGCCTGTAGACCGAGCCGGCAGGGATTTTTTAATTAAAACATTCTCACTTTGACAGACGTTTTTCTTTTTGTTCTGGAAAACCAGTGATTACTTCTGCAGAAACATGCATTTTCTCTGCACAAAATTGCACATGTAGAATATTGGTCTGACTTCATAATTATCATGGTCAATTTTTTAAATGTGTTACAGATTATCCCTGAAGTACCCCTGATCCCAATTAACGAATTAACCCTACCTCCCCTAGATTAGAAAGTTTAAATAATGCTTTTTTCTATTCATGTTGCTAATGTAAAAAAAAGGAACAAAGTAAAAAATATATATTTATATATTTTATAATATATATATATATATATATATATATATATATATATATATATATATATATAACTTATATATATATATTTATTAAAATCACTCGTTTCCTAAAGTTTTCTAAAGCTGAAAAAAGGCAGTGAATTTTTTATAATCAAGGCCAGGCGTGAAATTTAACCCTAGGTCATTTTTTTCGCCTTATCTCATGTCATAATTATCTGCGATTAAAGATGTCGAAATAAACTGTAAGAAATTAATGGTGTCCGGAGCATTTGAAGCGCTGATTTACGCGGGCGCCTGGCAACACCAGTGCTCGGAGAGTCACCTTTCAAGTACAAAGGGTTAAGATAAAAATTGAAGGCTTAAAAAAGTGTTTTTCTTTTTCCTTTAAGCCCCGATATTCTATTTCTTTTGGGCAGCAATTAAAGTGTCGTCCATTCAAAATAACGTTACGTTACATAAGCCAGCCGTAAAACGAAGCAGATTTAACATTGTACTGTTAAATACTGATAATCTCTACTGCAATTTTTTTAACATCTAAGCATCACACATTTTTAATTTTCATACCGTCACACAGAAAAAAAAGTACTTATTTTTGCAAATTGTTTGAAAACAGCATCTGATTTTTTTAGGTAGATTTCGTATGAAATACTACCCATTGGGATCGTTCCTATGTTGAATTTTTTGAAAAAAATTTGCAGATCTACACCCATCATGACCCCTAGAACCCAAAACCACCCTCAGTAAAAAACTTTATCTATCTATCTATCTATCTATCTATATATCTATATATGTATATATATATATATAAAAATTGTAAAACAACACGAAACAAACGTGGAAAGTGTTCATCATCAGTTGTAGTTTCCAAAAAATATATCACTAAACAAATTAATGATCTTCAAAGTAAATATTTAAAGCATTATAACTGGTTATTAATTCGAAAATACATATTTGCTATTAAAAAGAATCAGATTGTACAACATTTAAATGTATTTCTAAGTAAATCTTTCTCTAAACATTTCTCTGATATTTATTTTGATCTTATTATGACTAGGTTTAATATTTTAAATATTAATTTACAAAAAAAAAAAAAATAAATAAAATAAAATAAAAAATAAAAACCCATAAAATTCAAAACACGAATACTCAAATGATAATAACTTTTTCAAATCATATATTTAATAAAATTAATATCAATTCTATAATTAATGATAAAAACTGTTATTTTCCTATTAATAATCTTCATATATCAAAATCCTTTAAATATCCGAATACAATTGGTATAAAGATTTTTAACTACAATACATTTTCAAAAAATACATCAGCTGCAAGTAATTTTCGGCGTAAATGCAATGACCCTAATCTAAAAAAATATATAAACAATGATCACGGACATATAATCACTGGAAATCTTAATATTGTTAATGATTTTAAATAGAAAAACTAATGGGTTATGGTACTAAATATAGAATTCCATCTAAATTTACTGTTAAATCTATTATCAAACAGTTTACATATGATATAGATATTTTTATATATAAAATTTCAATCTATTACAAAAAAACTATTGAATATTTTAATCAATGGAAAATATTAGTAATTGAAAAATTAACTATGCCTTTAAAAAATAATATTTCTGATTTGGTTTCTATTAACACAAAGCATTTTTTCCAACAAATTACTAAATTACAAAAAAACTACGTTATTACATATGTAGACAAATCTCCTAATAATTATGCAATCATATGTAAATCTTATTATCACCAACTTCTTACAACCTGTATTTCTTCTAATAAATCTTTTCAAAAAACTAATGAGAATGTAATTGTAAATAATCGTAAATTTCAAAGTTATTATAAACTATTAAATATTATATTAGCTAACTTTAATTATCCTTATTTAGTTCTTATTCCCAAATTTCATAAAACTCCAATTAAATTTAGGACTGTAACTATTGGTTGCTATACATATAATAATAAAGCCAATAAACTTCTATTAAAAATTCTTAATCAATTATATATACTTACTACAAACAATGACAATACACATTTTATAAAAAATAGCTATCAACTGGTCAATATTTAAAAAAAATCTTCATTGTGTATATAATATAACGACATATGACTTCAAAGATCTTTTTAATAATATAGACTTATTAGATTTACATAATATTATAAAGGCATTATTTAAAAAGTATTATAAAAAAACTGGAATTACCATCTAATATAGATATCGCTTATTTTAAATCTTTAACAAACTTCATTATCTATAATAATTATATATTGCAAGATAACACATTATATTTACAGCACATCGGTATACCACAAGGTGGTTGTACATCCAGTTTATTATCAGACTTATACTTATATCACTATGAACGTACTTTTACTAATAATAATCTCCATTTATATCGTTATATTGATGACATAATTTTAATTGCCACTGATCAATCTAAAATTTCTCAATTTCCAGTTGATTATCCCACTAATTTGGAATTAACGGAAAACCTCTTATCTAACAGTACAATTAATTTCTTAGATCTTAAAATTACAATAAAAGACAACAAAACAATAACAGATTTATATGATAAACGTAAAGAATTTAAATTCAAAGTTAATACATTTACAAATTTTAAATCTTGTCTTCATCATTCTGTATATCGAAATATAATACTTAAACATTTATATAGAATAAAATGTTTATGTTCTTCTAATCTAATTAACAATAATATTAAAAAACTAATTTATGAAGTATTAAATCATGGTTTTCCAAAAAAATTCATATAGTCATTAATATACAATTAGTACTTACATGATCTTAAAAAAAAATAAATAAACAAATAAATAAATAACACATGCGTAAACGAAATTACAAAAAAAAAAAAAAAAAAAAAATACTTATATAAAAATTTAAAATTGTAAAATAATAATAAAAAATTACTATAGGATGGTTGGGTGGGTAAATGTTAGAGTACGGAGGAGGGTGGAGTTGTTTGGAAAATACACAATGGTTAATTAAAAAAATGATGGGGCTTTTGTATTATAACTATATTTCTATTACGCATTTTATATGGATGTTGATTGGATGTTTTATATGTAAATGGTGACATTTTTTTTAATTTCAATTCATATTAAATTTAGCTTATTTTATCAGTTTCAAAATTAACTTGATTTAAAATTTTAGTCTACTCAGGACAATGTCATATTAATTAATAATAGTATACTATCTTTATAGTGATTAATATGCATATATGTTTATTTGATATAACTATTGTTATACTGTATGTATTAAAATTGGGTAATTGGTTGTTATTATTATTCCTCTATACTTTTTAATATTGTTTTATTTTCAACTTTGTATTCCATGATTAATTATCGCTTTAATGTGTTTGATTGTCACAATCATATTTTTTAGCTTTTTTGGCTAATATGAAGATAATCCACACACTATATTTGTAATCTTTAGGCTATTTGGAATTTTAGAATCTGACAATCTTCTATAAGCATCTTTTTTTCCCCTGTTCATTTTATTAATTTATTAGATTTTAAATTTAATAGTAATTCTTAAAATTTTTTATATTTATATTATATATAATTTATTTTATGTTATAGCATATAGCTATACTCTATATATTATCAATGTTATAAAATTATTTACTTTCTCAGTGTAGATTAAATGGGTTTGGTAATAGAATATATTGATAGTATTTTATTAACATTTAATTTATTTAATTTTTTTAATAATGATATATTGTAGATTATCGTGGTAATGCAGATGATATATTTTAATTTCATTAGCTTTTATTATTTTCTTCTTGTGACATTTGAATAATAATAATTGTTTCTAAAATAATATAATAGATGGCAGCACTAAAAAATTTTGTCTTTTAAAGCTTCTGTTAAAGTAATAATTTTAATTTTTTACACCAGGTGGTATTAAACGCTGAATATTGGTAATATTGTAAAATTGAAATTAAACAATTTAAAAGTGTTTTTTTAGGTATTTTAAATAATGTAATTATTTTCTATTTATATTATATTAAATGTTTTTATCACGGTATTTCAAAATGAATTAACTGAATCCATAGTTTTAATTTCTGGGTTAACTTAACTGTTTTATTCACCTTAATCTTATCATGCTCGGATACCATGTGCGAGTGGATATTTTGAAAATCAACTGGGTTATTATTCGGTATATGGTGTGTAATATTTCTATTTTTTATGCTATAAATTAAATATTTAATGGGTTGTATTGTTTTTTCCATTTTATGCGATTTGATAATGTTCTGTTTTCATCTTGAAACTGTTCTATTGATCATATTGGTTGTTTGGGTACAGGAGAAAAAAAAGTTTCAGCTTTTAGCTTTTTTCTCACAGAAAACAACCGATTTGCTTATATCATTGAATTCTGTACTCTTGAAAACGTAATTCAATATATAAGTTTTTCAATTTTTTTTTTTTTTTTGTATCCGTACTCTTCTTTTTTCCTTCCATATTAATTCTTGTAATTCTGTATAAGGCACTTTATTTTATACATACAGTTCTATATTATAGGTTTGTGGTATCCATTTTTATTGTCATTTTACAATATTGCTGTTTTTGATGATGGTCGGTAATGTTTAATTAATGGTTATATATATATATATAACCATTAATTAAACATTACTGACCACCAACAAAAAACAAAACAAAACAAAACAAATATATATATATATATATATATATATATATATCACTTTCTTCTGGACACGATAAATTCCACAATTCTGCACAAATCTTTTCCAAACTGATACATAAAATCAAGGGGCATAAAATCTCGGTCAAGTTCGTTAATGGGCAAAATCGGACCAAGCGGATGGAAATAGGGAGCGGTTTTGTGAAAACCGAAAAAAACCTCGTAACTTCTTAATTTTTGTACATTTCAAATCAGTTTAAAGTTTTTATTACTTCTAAAAATAGGGCCAAAAATTTATGTCTCGCAGATTTTTGATAAATTTAAAAATGGGCTCAAGAGCCGCAAAAAATAGGGTTTTGGGGAGAAAAAAATTCCTAACTTCGTCAATTCTCAAGATATGAAATCCAATTAATTTTATTATACATCTCCTTAATATTATCTACAACTTTTATATTCACAAGTTTTGATAGGACCAATTCGTACCGCAAAAAAAAAATTAAAAACGAAAACAAAAAAGGGGAGTTGAAGAAGAAAATTTTCTATAACTCCGTCAATTCTCAAGATATAAAATCCCCATGAATTTATCATATATCTTCTTAATATTGTCTTCAACATTTATACAGACACGTTTCGATAGGATCAATTCTTTCAGCAAAAACAAATTAAAAATGCATAGATGTTGAAGAAAAAAATCATCTTATTAAGGGTGTATTCAAATCCAAACTGCTTATTTTCTGATTCATTTTTAAATTAATTTTTGCTCTCAAACGTATCCAATTGGTTGATTCTCTTATTCGGAAACTATATAATGTACCGTAATAATCGATTTTTTGATAGAGGCAGAATATATTTCAAAAAATGATGTTGAAGTGGGCATTTTGGACAGAATTTCCCGAAGCGATTGTATTAGAAACGAAAAATATTGCCCTACTGAGAAAATAATTGTTTATTAATCAAGTTTTAATTAATTGAAAGAAAAATAAAAACACATGTCGCTTATAAATCTTTTCAAAAATCACGTCAGCAAGTTTCATATTTTTTCTATTAAAAATAAATTAGAAAATGTGCCAGAAAATTTCGAGTTGTTGAGCATGGAAAAGTATTTTTTTTTTAATACCGCCTTAACATGATTCTGATAAAACCAGCTACTATATAAAAATGAAATAAAAACTCGTCAAAGCGGCCAGATAAAACTGTTAAAGTGGATTTATATCTAATCATGATTTAGTTTTTGTTGGTGAAATCAGTATACTTAACTTCGAAATCTACCTCCGCCTGAAGGCCGCGCCGGCAGGGATTTTTTGAGATATTGATTTTTTTTTTTTTGTAAATTGTAAAGCCACTTCTGTAATGATGGCAACTGGAGTCCTCTATTTCTGTAGGAAGTAAAGGGAAAATTGTAGATTACTATATCTTTTTGTTGCCATTTTCTCATAAAAACTAATAAAAACAAATAAAATAAGTGCTACGCCAAGAATATCGTCTGTTATAAAAATGTATTTTGAAGTATATATGTATGGCTTTTTTTCTCCGCATTTACTTAATTCGAATTTTATTAATCCATGTATAATAATGTTTTCCGAATTTTGAAAAAAATATAAATGAATGATTACTGATAAAACATGGAGCTATTATAAACTGTATTAATTTTCAGTATCCATATTAAAGTTACAAACAAATGAAAGGCTTGTGAATCGATAACTGATTTTTTTCTCGAGTTTCTTGAATGACGACATGGCTTTTTGCTGAGTTTGTGCGTTATTCCGCTATAGTGCCGTCCTTTGTTGAATACAGACACTTTTCTCTGGGAGGGATTTCTGTAGCTCCGGGGGGGGGGGGGATATTGTACTTTTTGACCATTGAATACACAAAATCTCAAATATTCCGGTGGGGGGGGGTCATCTCGATGCTCCGGGGAGATTGTCCCCCCCCCCCGGGCCACCCCCTGAATTCAACACTGGTGCCGTCATATCAATTCTTTTCTATACATGTTATTTAAGATTGGGTCGTAAATGTGAAAATCAACAGCGGGTGCTAATAGCATCATTTTATATCAAGTAAAAGCGGGTATTTTAAGTCTTAAAGCTGAAATATGCTTTGTACTACCTATATTTATATATTTTTTCACCGGGTACATCACTAAATTCTGACAAAGCAGTTTCTAGTTTGTTTGGTTTTTGTCTTTTTAAGAACTCATTTTATTTTTATTTACTAGGGGGCTCTGCCCCCTACGAACTATGCTCGTCAACCCCCGTTCAGACACCGCAAACCCTAACAGCACGCTAATTTGATCGGCTTTAAAAAGATTTCGGAAGATTGAATTATAATTTGAATCTGACAATTTTCTGACGTAATTTTCACCAAACTTTTCTTTCTCTTTTTAATATTCACGTAAAAATACTTTTGTTAGAAATAAAATATTATGATCATCTTAAAATTGAGATAAATGTCTCGCGCAATTTTTAAATTTAAACTCTTTTGCAATATTATTTTTTGTTCATTTTACGTAATAAGTGTAATGTGACGCAAATGTGACGCAAATTCTCCTATTTAAGACTTCTAACGCATGTTAATGAATTTATTATGTTACAATATTCTTTCTCTTTTAAAATTCATGTGTAAGTATAGTTTTTATGACGTAATTTTCAATGAGTTCCTGCTTTTTATATTTTCTGTTTATAATAGTCACGTGTAAAATAAATTTTTAATTTGTAGCAAACATTATTGTTTGCGCTGTTTATACAGTTGGCAACAGTTTAAATTAATACAATTTTCTAAAATACGTAAAAAATATATTTCGAAATGCTGAAAATTTGAATTTAAAATAAAAATAAAACCTCAAAAAATCAGTCAAATTAAAAAAGTCCTTCCGGCCAGTGCCGGGAGGAAGAGGTAGCTTTCATAATCCTTATTTAAAAAAAGCCAAATTATATCATTCAAACACATGAAGCTCAATTTAGTGGAAACCGAATATAGGAGATTATATACTAATTTTTATCAATATAATCAATGAGAATTTCGCGAAATTCGTCAGCTTTATCCAAGCTGCTTTTCTTTAAAGTAACATATATTTGGCTGCCAAATTCGGCAATTTCTTAAAGTGCCTGTCATTTTAAGACAACATGGTGGATGAGGCTAAGCAGTGAACTTGGTTGAGACCTTAGTAATTGCTGTGCACATGCTCACTCACATCGGAATCGGTTAATATATAGGAGTGCTGTCGCATGCAAGAAATCAGATTTTTCAAAATGTCACCCACAATAGAAATTGAAACTGCTATATCTGAGCCATTTTTTAAGGTAAAGACAAACAAAAAATGCTCCTGAATCCTTATATCAAGGTCAAATACTTAAGAAAGAAACCTTTTTAAATTTCTAATTTTTTTGCACCTCACTTTAAATATATATATATTTTTTAATTTAATGGTCGCCATTTTGAAACAAGATGGCTGATGAATCTGGCCAGCGAACTTGGTCGAGGTGTTGATGTTATACTATCCACATGCCTTCTTACATCGAAATAGGCGAATACGTGTGTTATCGCGTGACAAATACAAGATCGTTTCAAAATGTTAGCTATGCTAGAAATTCAAAGTGCTATAAATCAACCATTTTTTAAGATATAAACAAAAGAACAAATTTTCAAAAACAAAAACTGCTCCGGAATCTTTGTATCAAGGCCAAACACATAAAAAAAATCTTTTTCATTTTCCAATTGTTTAATACCTCATTTTGAATTTTAAATTTAATTTATTTAAATGGCAACCCTTTTGAAACAAGATGGCGAATGAAGCTGGCCAATGAACTCGGTCGAGACATTGGTATGTACTATGTACAGACCAAGTTACATCCAAATAGGTTCATAATTACGCCTGTTATCGCGTGACAAAAATCAGGTCGTTTTAAAATGTCAGCCACAAGAGAAATTCAAAATGCTATTACTCAGCCATTTTTTTTAGATATAGACGAAAGAAAAACTGTTCCGGAATCTTTGTATTAAGGTCAAACACATACAAAAAAAATCTTTTTCACTTTCCAATTTTTTGGTATCTCATTTAAATTTTTTTATTTTTTAATTTTTTTAAATGGCCGCCATTTTGAAACAAGACGGCGGATGAAGCCGGCCAACGAACTCGGTCGAGATATTTGTATGTACTATGTACACACCAAGGTACATCCAAGTCGGTTCATAAATACGCCTGTTATTACGTGAGAAATATCAGGACGTTTCAAAATGTCAGCCACGCTAGAAATTCAAAATGCTATAACTCAGCCATTTCTTAAGATATAGACGAAACAAAAACTGCTCCCGAATCTTTTTATCAAGGTCAAACACATAAAAATAAAATATTTTTTCAATTTTTAATTTTTTGGTACCACATTTCAAATTTAAATTTTTCTTAAAAATTTAAATGGCCACCATTTTTAAACAAGATGGCAGATGAAGCTGACGAACGAACCCGGTCGAGACATTGGTATGTACTATGTATAAACGAAGTTACATCCAAATCGGTTCATAAATACGCCTTTTATCGCGTGACAAAATTCAGGACGTTTCAAAATGTCAGCCACGCTAGAAATTCAAAATGCTATAACTCAGCCATTTTTTAAGATATAGACGAAACAAAAACTGCTCCGAAATCTTTGTATAAAGGTCAAATACATAAGAAAAAATATTTTTCCATTTTCAATTTTTTGGTACCACATTTCAAATTTTAAATTTTTAAAAAAATTTTAAATGCCCGCCGTTTTGAAACAAAATGGCGGATGAAGCTGGCCAACGAACTCGGTCGAGAGATTGGTATGTACTATGTACACACTGAATTACATCCAAATCGGTTCATAAATACGCCTTTTATCGCGTGACAAAATTCAGGACGTTTCAAAATGTCAGCCACGCTAGAAATTCAAAATGCTATAACTCAGCCATTTTTTAAGATATAGACGAAACAAAAACTGCTCCGGAATCTTTGTATAAAGGTCAAATACATAAGAAAAAAATATTTTTCCATTTTGAATTTTTTGGTACCACATTTCAAGTTTTAAAATTTTTTAAAAATTTTAAATGGCCGCCATTTTGAAACAAAACGGCGGATGAAGCTGGCCAACGAACTCGGTCGAGACATTGGTATGTACTATGTACACACCGAATTACATCGAAATCGGTTCATAATTACGGGAGTTACAGTGTGACATATGTCAGATATATATATATATATATATATATATATCAATTTTGAACGGAGGGTGGTTTCGGTGTCTGGGGGTCATAATCGATGAAAATATACCAAAATTTTTTGAAATCTCTTTCCTCCGAACGGCTGCAATAGGTAGCTTTTTTGTAAAGAAAGCTACCTAAAACTAAGTGCAGTCTGCACATCGGAAAATTCTGACGCATAAAATGATCTAAAAATGATTAAATTCCTATGTACATTTTTGCTCCTATAAAACTTTTTTAATGGAACGATTTTGTCCAACTTTGGCAATAAATACCTCTTTAAATAATTCTTCGATTTGAAAACTGTCTGTATCAGCGTGTTTATCAAACATTTCTCTACAATACTACCGATTTTCATATTTTTGTATGCAACAGTTTTTTTTTTAAATGTTAACGAAGAAAGGCCATTCCTAAGCATTCAAATTGGATGCCGATCTGCCGGGACTATCTACGCCGATTTTCATTGGCCCAGTTCCAAATCAAAAATTTTTTATATATATAGAAGGATTACGTAAATGTCCGTAAAATATAAGATCTATAAGTAAGAGTGACTATTTTTAAAATACGCGACACTGTTTTTTGCCAAAGTAAGATATCAAAATTTCTTGTTCATTCTAGTAATATGAAGAAAATTACAAAAGAAAAGAAAAGAAAAAGAAAGTAGCACGAAGCCAAATTTTTCTAATGAACGAATAGAATTTTCTTCCATCTGAACGGAATCTCAGTGTACATTTTTGTTCAGTCTTTACAGCCAGATGGGGTTCGAAGAAATATTCTGATACCAGAAAGAATGTACACGCAGTACTTTAATGATTTGAAACCCGTTTTCACTCCCTTCTTCTTTTGTGTATGATGGAAACCGAATAGTTAGCGGAAATATAGTCTGGTCATTCCAACAGTCATTAACAAAAGGGCGGAATTTCTCAAACCTATGTCTTGACTTGCAGTGTGGTAGGGGGAAAAATATATATATGCAAGTGAATAATTAGCAAAACAGCTTAAAGTTTTGAAATTTTTTGGTTAAAACAAAATCTCTTCTTGTAAGGATTTTTTGAACCCAAATAAAAAAGCAAATCAAAATGGGAATTCGTATTTTAAAAATAATTTTTATCAAAGTAATACAAGATTTTGATATATATTCATTCACATATTCACCATTTTAAGATATGAATATACATCAAAATATGATAAATTCATATAATATCGTCATATTTTTTTATCATGTGTTGTGTGCTTTTTAAGACGAGCAATTATCAACACGAGGGATATAGGCCAGAAAGGGGGAGTGCCTTCCCTGGGTGTCTTTCTAAGGGAACCCAACACGTATTTACACAAGGAAATCCAAGGTTCGAACACAAACACGGAAAACTCCGAACTATTAGGCCGACGGGCGCGATTGTGTTCGAACCCAGCACCTCCCGTCTACCATCTACGAGAGCTGAACCTCCCGGCCACTGGTGGGGCTTTTTTTTTTAATTTAAATTTCGTTTTCCTTGTTTCAATACTTGTTTCTTTCCTTTTCTTTTTTTTTAAACTTGTAATCGCAGAAAATTTTTAAAAGATGCATCAATTTCAATTATAAAGTGCATTATAGATAAAACGAAACACCATAATAAAGATACATTTTATATCTATTTTTAGTTAATTTTCTAAAATAAAAAAGTATTTATTTATGTGAGCACGAATCACAAAGGCTCTATTATGAGTTAATTGTCAGGTTGGTTGGTTGATTTTTGACGGCCGATTATCTACACTAGTAATATAGGTCCGAGGGGGAGTGCCCTTCGTGGGGGTCTTTCTAAGGGAACCTAATCCGTATTTACGCATGGAAATCCATGGCTCGAAGAAAACCACGAAAACTCCGAACGATTAGGCCGACGAGCGCGATTGGGATCGAACCCAACACCTCCCGTCTACCAGCTTTCGAGAGCAGAACCTCTCAGCCACTGGTGGGGCAAGTTAATTGTCAGAGTTTACCGAAATAGGTCATTCAGCTTTTAGTAAAGAATATTAACTTAAAATTTTTGAAATGTTTAATCTAATACTGGCGCGGGGTGGGGTTGATTATAGAACATTTCCATTATTTTTTTTATTGTTGTTGTTATTTTTCATACGTTAAATTTAATGCATATGGAAATTCCGGACCGATAAGAAACATTTTTTAACTCAATACAAAAATTCTGGAACGACATTTATTCATGCATTTCTCGATGGATTTTTATGAGAATTAACATTACCCCGTATTTAAGAATCATATTAATATCTTTTTATTTATGTTTTTAATATCATATTTGAATAAGTGAAGTTTTTTAAACTTATTTGTATATGAGGAAATTATTTCGTGTAAATTTTTTGCACATGTTTAGTAAATTATTAATTATTTTATCTATATTAACCCAAAATGAATGCGATATTCCGCTTCAAACACCTTTTGAGTTTCCTCATTTGATAATATTAATATTCTCAAATAAATCTGGCAGTTTTAAGACGCATTCATCAATTCAATTTTTTACGTAAACACATGAAATTGGCACGTGTTCTTATTTCGAAGCTCAATAAATATTTTTTTTTCTTCCATTTTACGGTAAAGGAAGGGGATCATTAATAAAATGCTGTTAAAATTGCCAGTTTGAACTAAATTTTTAGATAGGACAACCCAATAAATGTCGTTATGAAACAAAAGTAGTTGAACTCAAAATGTAATTAATTTATCGCTAAATAAAAATAATAAATGTTTCTTCCATATCAATATTCTTTAAATTTGTTTAATTAAGAAAAAAATATTTTCTTTCTTAAATATTTTTTAAGCTTCAATGTGGGTAGAAATATGTAGTAATTTTTTGGCAAAATATATCAATCAATTTATAGATGATATGTATAGTATTTTGAAATTTTCGAAAGCTTTTTTGTTTTTGAAATTGTTTAGTTTTTCTTTTTAGGTAGATTTCGTATGAAATACTACCTATTGGCGTCGTTCCTATGTTGGAATTTCTGAAAATGTTTTGCAGATCTACATCGATCATGACCCCTAGAGCCCAAAACCACCCTCAGTAAAAAACTTTATATATATATCTGTCTATCTAAGTATCTATCTATATATATATAACCATTATTTAAACATAACCTACCACCGTCAATTATTATGAATTAAAGCTTTAAGTATAAAAAAAAAAAAAAAAAAAAATATTATAAGAATTATTATGGAAAAAATATATATATATATATATATATATATATATCACTTTTTCTGGACACGATAACTTCCACAATTCTTCACCAATCTCTTTCAAACTGATACATAAAATCAAGGGGTACAAAATCTCGGTCAAGTTTGTTAATGGTCAAAATCGGACCAAGGAGATGGAAATAGGGAGGGGTTTTGTGAAAACCGAAAAACTTCTAAATTCCAATTCGAATAACTTCTTAATTTTTGTACATATCAAATCAGTTTAAAGTTTTTATTACTTCTAAAAATAGGACGAAAAATGTATGTATCACAGATTTTTGATAAAATTAAAATGGGCTCAAGGGGCGCAAAAATAGGGTTTTTGGGAGAAAAAAAATCACAAGTTCGTCAATTCTCAAGATATCAAATCCAATTAATTTTATTATACATGTCCTTAATATTATCTACAACTTTTATATTTACAAGTTTTTTATAAGATCAATTCGTACCAAAATTAAAATTAAAAACGAAAACAAAAAAAAAAGGGGGGGGGGCGGATGAAGAAGAAAAATTTCCATAACTCCGTCAATTCACAAGATATAAAATGAATTTATCATATATCTTCTTAACATTGCCTTTTGATAGGACCAATTCTTACAGCAAAAACAAATTAAAAATACATAGTGGTTGAAGAAAAAAATCATCGTATTAAGAATGTATTCAAATCCAAACTGCTTATTTTCTTACTCATTTTTAAATTAATTTTTGCTCTCAAATGCGTCCAATTGATAGATTCTCTTCTTCAGAAACTATATAATGCACCGTAATGATCGATTTTTTGATAGAGGCAGAATATATTTCAAAAAATGATGTCAAAGTGGGCATTTTGAACAGAATTTCCCGAAGCGATTGTGTTAGAAGCGAAAAATATTGCCCTACTGAGAAAATAATTGTTTATTAATCAAGTTTCATTTAATTGAAAGAAAAATAAAAACACATGTCGCTTATAAATCTTTTCAAAAATCACGTCAGCAATTTTCGTATTTTTTCTATTAAAAATTAATCTGAAAATGTGCCAGAAAATTTTGAGTTTTTGAGCATGGGAAAGTATTTTTTTTAATACTGCCTTAACATGATTCTGATAAAACCAGCTATTATATAAAAATGAAATGAAAATTCGTCAAAAGCGGTCAGATAAAACTAGTGGATTTATATCTACTCAGGATTTAGTTGTTAGTGGTGCAATTAATATACTTAACTTCGAAATCTACCTCCGCTTGTAGGCCGCGCCGGCAGGGATTTTTTTTTTAAATTATGAATTGTACATATAAGTATACTCTGTTATATTAGAAAAATTACATTAAAAAATTGCGCTGTTCACTCTGATTGCAAAAGATTTGCCCATTTACACATGAAACAATATAAATAGCCTTGCATTTATTTCCGGCTGGTATTCCGTAATGAAACTAGTATAAATAATATGAAAAAAAAAAAAAAAAACACAAATTTAACAGGTAAGTAGTCTATATAATCGTTAAAACAACTGAAATGCTCAGAATCGAAAAAGGCTGCTATAAGTAGCGAAATCAAATTCAGGTATGCCCATAATAAAAACGTATCGCTTTTAACAAATTTCAAAATTTATTTGAATACGTTTTGATATTTTTCATATAAATTGCCTTTTGGAGTTGTTAGTGGGCAATCTAAAAGCATATTAATTACAGTATACTCTCGATATCTCGAAGTCGAAGGGACACTTAAAAAATTTCGAGATAACAAGGTCATAACCAAATGTAAAAATTCTCGTAAAACACAAGATAGGGAATAATGTTATAAAATTTAGAGTCATGATAGATGAGAATAAGTATAAATATGTAATTATAGCCGTTATAAGTCTAAATACTACAATGGCAATTTTAATTTTTAAAATAGTAGAAAATAATTACATTAAATTGAAAAGAATTAGTAAATACATAAATGAACTTAGATTGATAGAATGGCTTAAAAAAGCCGAATGTCGTGGCCTTGCGACATGTCTTTTGAAAGTTATCGTTTTCCACGTTTTCAGAGCATTCTATGAAGCGTCATAGTACGTGGACAGCATCTTTAGCTTGGGCCGCAGTAATGCTATATAATGGTCCTGAAAGACCCAGTTATTCCTCATTATCAAACGGCAGAGAAGAAACTGATTGATTTTTTACTTCTAAAAATATTCGATATAACAAGGTTTTGAGTGAAAACTCTTCGAAATAAGAATTAAAATTAACATTAGATAAATATGTAATACCAAGGGGAAAAATAATTTTTCGACATATCGAGGTTTTCGAGATATCGAGAGTATACTGTATCTATATTAAGTTTTTTGCATATCTATTATGTATATGGCAGATATACATGTAAAATATTTTACAAAACTGGATTTAACTTCAAATTCTTCCAACATCGGTCATAAGTGTCAGGTATTTTTCTAGAATTATTTTTTTTTCATGTGATTATTAAGTATTCAAAAATCAGTAGAAAATATACTGGATTCATCCAACAACCGTAATTTTTGCCTGAAGTTCAAGGCGGCTACCCAAGTGCACAAGAATTCTAAAATAATCTTCCATTCTAGTTGTTTGTCTATTCCACCTCAAATTCGTTTTTCTCTTATCATAATCCAGATTCATGAATTAGGATTGGGAAAAAAAAGTCGGTCAATATGTCTTTCATAAAAGTTTACAATCAATTAAAATTAAAATATTTCCTATGAATAACCATACTTTTCCTCGGATTCTATATTTAAAATATGCATTGCATAATACATTTAGACCTTTAACACTTTCATTTGCCAATCACAGTAAGTCGTGTAATGCGAGTTCTTACCAAACGGTTGATCACGCGTTATCGCGTGGACGACGCTATCAAGTTTCCAAGCGGAATAGTATGGCGGCCACAGCGAAACGGCACTATTTTCAGCTAGGCAATGAAAGTGTTTCAATAGTCTCTTTTTGTCAATTGATTTAAGTGCAGGCTCTTTCAAGCCCATTTGCTCCTGCTCGAAACTACCCGTGAGACAAGCCCCGCGATGCGTCCCGAAGGTCTCCATCAGACAAGCCCCAACAAGGCAGCCCTTCCGGCCAGATCGGCGCACTGCCCAGCGCACGTCACGCCGGTTATTCCCAAGATAAATGAATTGGTCGAATACGACAATCCTCACCACGCAGCTAGAAGAGCCAAATGGTCCCTTCTCTCGGTTCCCGACCCGGTACGCCCCGACAGCCAGCAGGAACCGGACACCTATAAAGGAGCCGGGCCCACGAACCTACACGAGGTTTCCCGAGCCGGAGTTACTTTACGGAGGGCTCACAAGATCAAATACCATTATCCGGCAAAGATATTTATGCGAGCCAACCGATGGAGTATGAAGGCGCCACTAGCGGAAGAGCCTGGAGGGGCAGGAAAACCCCCCTCCGGACGTAAAGCGTCCCTGCTCCGGGCTTTTCCCCCAATCTCCCCGCTCACCTGCGGAACCCCTCGCGGCTCAACGCTGGGAGTCAAAGGAGACCAGACAAGTGCCGTTAGCGACCCCAGGCGGGCACGGAAAGCTCCACCAAGACGGGATAGATCCCGCCTCGCTAGAGGGTTGGAGGGTCCGGAGTCCCACCCGTCCCCCACAACTGGACTCCACCCGAGGGTGGAGAAGACGCGGGAGACCGGAAAGAACCCGGCCCGACGCGCATCACATACGCAACTCAATTTACGTCATCAATTTTTGATTTAAAAAAAATGCAATATCCTTGAAATGATAATAAATTACATGCAAAAATTTCGGAACACAAATTTTCATTACTATTCTTAAAAAGCTAAAAACAGGTTTTTTTCAGTCTTCAAGAGGCGAAGCCCGCTTAAACTACGACCAACTACAATTAAAATATTTAAAATATTATATTGATTATATATCTAGTTCATATTTGCTTTATCCTTTAATTTCGATTTAAAACATTAATCGACGTAGGTCTGCAGACCATTCAAAAATTTCACAAAACGAAAACGGCCGAATTCTTGCGAGTCCCATCTCCTCTCACTTAATCTTTTCCCTTTTTATGATATTATCAGCGCTATTATGACTAGATAAACGACAGTATCATCGAGTAACTTTGCTTAATGTGTGTAGAGAAGGGCAGAAGATCGCATTATCGAGTAAATGAATAGTTGAGTGTAAGAATTGGTAAAATACCATATCATGGAGTAACTTAAATGGCTTTGTGTTATAGATGGGCAGAAGGTCGCGTTCTTGAGTAACTGAGATAGTTGTGCGTAGTAATTTACAAAATACCGTATCGCTGAGTAACTTAAATTGCTGTGACGGTAGAACGGCGTCAGGAAGATAAGGACGGTAGAAGATTGCGAAATCGAGTAACTTAGATAGTGTGTGTAGGAATAAAAAAAAAACGTACCATTGAGTAACTTACTATATCACTGTGTGTATAAATCGACAAAAGATCGCATTATCGAGTAACTGAGATAGTTGTGTATAGTAATTGGTAAAATACCGTGTCACCGTGTAACTTATATTGCTGCGTAACACACGGCAGAAGATTGCATCATAGAGTAACTAAAAGAGCTGTGCGTAGGAATGGTAAAATATTGCATCTTCGAGTAACCTCAGCTTACTTGACAGAAAATCAGTGCATCTGGTGAAATATTTGGGATTTATAATATTTACTATATATACAGGGTGATTCTGAATTCAGAATCAATATTTGGTGGGCAGGTAGGGAATAGGAAAAGAACACTATTTCACATAGGAAAGCATTGGCACAAACGAACGCATGACGGTGTAGAGGGCGCTTTGTGTCCGCATCTCCCATGAACGCGCATAGCTGTCTGCCGTGTGCAGCCAGTCGTCATTCGACAAGGTGACTTCGCAGAAGTAACATGAACCGGTATACGTTTCAAGAACTTGCAGATATGCATCTAACTTACGGTGCCGCAGGAGAAAGCTGTCTTAGAGCTAGGCAAATGTATGCAGAGCGCTACCCCAACCGGCGCGTGCCACAGCATCAAATGTTTTCACGTGTTCATCGACAACTGTGCGAAACTGGATCATTTGCTGGTATTAATGTTGATCGAGGCAGCCGCCGATCAACACGGACAGTTTCAGTCGAGGAAGATGTCCTACAGTCTATCGAAGAACAGCCAAGTTCTAGCACACGAGGTATTGCTCGCCAGTTTGGAGTTTCACAATCAACAGTGTGGCGGTTACTAAACGAGGAACGTTTACATCCTTTTCATTTGCAAAGAGTGCAGTTACTGGAAGCAGAGGACTATCCCAAGCGTGTTACTTTTTGTCAGTGGTTCATGCAGAGAACAGCCGTTGATCCCAGTTTCCCAACGTATGTTTTTTTCACAGATGAAGCGTCCTTCACTCGTGAAGGTGTCTTCAACGCACACAATTCGCATGTGTGGGCTAATCAGAATCCACATTTTACGAGAGTTAGAGCTGCGCAACAACGCTTTGCCGTCAATGTGTGGACTGGGATCGTCGGCGACTGTTTGCTGGGACCGTATTTACTACCACCCCGTTTAGATTGCGCAAACTACCTCATATTTCTTCAGACTGTGTTACCGGGTCTTATGAACGAGGTTCCTGCTGTTATTCTCCGGCGAATGTGGTTCCAGCATGACGGCGCTCCAGCACATTTCGCAAATGATGTGCGTTGTTACCTGACCAGAAAATTTGGAGCTCAATGGATTGGTCGCGGTGGACCGGTTTGTTGGCCACCACGGTCACCGGATTTATCTCCAATAGACTTCTTTGTATGGGGTGCCATGAAAAACGTGGTGTACGAGACCCCTGTTGCCAGTGCTATGGACCTTGTAGCACGCATATCGGTTGCCGCCGCAAACATCCGGGAAACGCCAGGCATATTCCAGAAAGTTCGGTTGTCCATGCAACGTCGTTGTGAGGCATGTACTCTAGCAAATGGTCAGAATTTCGAGCACCTCTTGTAAGTCTGTACAAAAGATGCACAAATAAATGTTTTTTTCTCTTACCACTTTCTTGTTATGTTTTCTTTCCATCATCTAACCGGATTCATATTGCCCTACTACATGACGTCTGCGTCCATACTTTCCTATGTGAAATAGTGTTCTTTTCCTATTCCCTACCTGCCCACCAAATATTGATGATGAATTCAGAATCACCCTGTATATAAAATGCAACTGGAAAATTTTTTCCGGCTGTTGATAACGTGAATTCTGCTAAATGGATTTTGATGGGACTTGCACTGTTAATTAGGTAATTTTAGGGGAGATTTTAGCATTTTGCATATCATTCTATATCAAATTTACAATAAATGATCAACAAAAGGAGTCGATCCTTAACAGAACAAATTTCACCTAACACATTAGATATCAATGCCATTAGATCACAATGCCATTCGTATAGTTTTCAGCAATACAGAAAGGCAGATAACGTTCCATATTACTTTAAAACACATTGTGAAATTCATTAAAATTTTTCATTTGTTTCAAAGTTAGTTTGGCGAAACCGATCGGTGTAACGGGCAAAGCCTGCTAGTAATATATAGATGAAGAATAATCTTTTTTAGGTAAAATGCGTTCTTATGCACATTGCACTGCATTAAATGTAGGATTTAATTCGATCTCTCTTTGGCCGATTTTCGTAGACGACAATACAGAAAAGGGAAAAGCATCGTCCGAATACTACAATCGTTTATAACTAAAGAAGTGATTCATTTATCGAAAAAAAATGATCTATTACAAATTACTGCCAGAACTATGTCTGCAAGTAGCAAGCTTTTATATTTAAAAGATAGTCTGAAAATGTTTCAAAGTTTCGGGCTATTACTGGAATTATTATTATTATTATTATTATAATTATTATTACTGTTATTATTATTATTATTATTTAAGAACCGCCTTAAATGTTTAGAACGTCATGTTTTAGTATGCACATGACATGTAAAAAATCGACGCAATTTAAAGCACACATATCTAAAGTAAATTTTCTCCAATGTTTCATAATGGAGCCCTTTCGTAAGTCTTTGTATCAAAATGAAAGAACAGGGGTGAAAAACACCAGATGATGCAAAATGCGAAATATATATATATATATATATTGAGGTGGGAATGCTGAGACTGTGGAAGGTTGTTGATAAATTTCCTTTCATTTTTAGCTCACAGGCTATCAATGCCTGAGAGCTAATGTGCCGGGAGATTCTGTATGTATGTATGTACGTAAAGCGATAACTCTTGATAGAAATATCCGATTTGCTTCAAATTTTGTAAATAGGTTCATTCTGATAAGGCGCTCCCCAGATTAGTTATTGGCATTCATTGGTTAAGTATTAAGGGGGGACGGGGGATAATCCCCCCCCTTAATTTAGATAAATGTATTTTTCATGCAGATATATCCGATTTGCTGCAAATTTTGTAAATAGGTTCATTCTGATAAGGCGTTTCCCTGATTAGTTAGATTAACATTAGAATAAAATAGATTTAAAATATCAGCTTTATTAACGTTGCATACTAAATTTCAGAGCCAAAAAGTCAGAGACCATAGGGCAACTGTCCAGTTGGGAATTGCTTTAATCACATCCAGTTACTCCAGTTACTGAGGTATATTACAATATGTTTTCTGTAAAATGTAGAGTGTGTAGCTGTAGTATTTATAAATATTTTACAAGGATACACTAAAAGATGTCAACAGTAACTCATTTAGAGCATTAGACAGAAATTAGGTTTCATTACTGTTTATGAGCGATACTTACATAACTAAAAGTGCATTTTTATGTATTGTATGTGTTTTTAATATTAGCTACACTCATTTCAATTGTATAGTGTTTATAAATTCTGCTGATAATATACATGGCTTTGGGAAAGTGTTCTTAAAAGTTATCGTTATGAGCTTGACTAATGCACGGTCATGCAGAGCCACCTCATTTGAGCGAGTTCACCATGGCAGGAATTAGGGTGCTATAATGAGTAAAATTGGCCAAAAATTACAAATATTTTCTTTCACAAAAAAGACTTTCAAATATTAAGGAAGAGCGTTTCCTCTCCTTAGCTCATGCCCCCCCCCCTCCCCCCGAAAATAAAAGAATGAGCTACATCATCAAAAATCTAATGATTAACATTTTATTCTATAAACATAGTACTACATTGTTTTCAAGTTAAATTATTGGTGTTTTCCTCTTAACAAAGCAAGTTAAAACAATTCATGATGATCAATGCGGGGGGAGCGGGGTGTTCTTTTAGACATTTTGTGACATTCATAGATAAATAAAAATGAAGTTTGCAAACTTTTATCTCAGAAACCAATCCATCAATTTTTCTATTAGTTTCCTATTAGTTTTTCTACTAGATAGTTTCTTAAAATTGTGATATCCCAAAGCGTACCCAAGGGAAAGGGCTGAAGGGACTACAGCCACCCCGACCCTTGAAATTTTCGAAAGTGATATGAAAAAAATGCTGTTTTTTGCTGCTTCTTTTATGGAAAACAAATTAACTTTTTCTGTCATGCAGCGGACTAGTCATTCTCATTAGACCCATATCAGTTCACATTGTCACCAAAGAAGAGAAAGGGGGCTGATGGGGTAACAGGCTCTCTCCTCCCGAAATAGTCGAAAATTAAATAAAAAAAGTGTTTCTTCCTTACTTTTTTAGATAAATCTGAAATTTTTTTCTTCTGTCATACAGCGAAATAGCCATTCTCTCGTTAACCCCATATTACTGCACATTGATATCACAGCATACCGAAAGATGGGGAGACGGATGATGGAATTACAGCCTCCTCCTCTCGAAATAGTCGAAAATGAAATGAAAAAAGTGCTGATTTTTGTTTCTTTCTGTTTGAGATAAATTTGTATTTTTTTCCCTTTCATTTAACAGACTAGTCACTCCCTTCCCTTTAGTTCCAAATTAGTGCACAGTGACACCACATTATACCCAAAAAGGTGGAAGTGGGGATAATAGAGTTGCTGCTCCCTCACAAAATAGTCGAAAATGAAATGAAAAAAGTGTTTTTTTTTTTTTTAGATAAATTTGTATTTTTCCCCTATCAATCAGCAGACTAGCCGCTCTCTTCTCTTTATTTCCATATTCGTGCACAGTGACACTGCATTATACCCAAAGAGGTGAAAGGGGCTAATGGGGTTACAGACACCTCCCAAAGTAGCCGAAAATGAAATGAAAGAAATGCTGATATTTTTTTTCTTTTTGTTTGAGATAGATTTGTAATTTTGTTTTCTGAAATTCTTATCTTTTTAGATAAATCTGAAATTTTTCTTCTGTCATACAGCGGAATAGCCATTCTCGTTAGCTCCATGTTAGTCCACATTGACATCAGAGCATGCCGAAAGAGGGGGAGGGGGAGGACTGATGGAATTACAGCCCCTTCCTCCTTAAATAGTCAAAATGAAATGAAAAAATAGTGCTTTTTTTCTTTCTATTTGTGATAAATTTGCATTTTCCTCTTATCATTCAACAAACTAGCCGCTCTCTTCTCTTTAGTTCCACATTCGTGCAAAAAGACATTACATTATACCCAAAGAAGTGATCAACAGCCTCCTCCCAAAATAGTCGAAAATGATATTTTAAAAAAACGCTGTTTTTTTTCTTTTTGATTGAGATAAGTTTGTAACTTTGTTTTCTGCAATACAACAAACCAGCCATTCTGATTAGTCCCATATCAGAGCACAGTTACACCACAGTAAACCCAACCAAAGGAAGGGGCCTGATGGGGTTACAGGCCCTCTTTCGAAACAGTGGAAATTGAAATGAAAAATGCGCTGATTTGTTTTCTTTCTGTTTGAGATGAGAGAAATTTATAATTTTTTTCCTCCTATCATTTAACGGAACAGCCACTCACTTCTCGTTAGTCTTATCAGTGCACAGTTGCCCAAAGACGTTGAAAGGGGGTAATGGGTTACAGCTCTCCTCACGAAGTAGCTGAAAATAAAATGAAAAAGGTGCTGATTTTTTTTGTTTTGTTTGTTTGAGATAAATTTGTAATTTAATTTTCTGTTATACAGAGGATTAGCAATTCTCGTTAGTCCTTATTAGTCCACATTGACACTACAGCATACTCAAAAATGGGGAAGGAGACTGTTTGAGTTACACGCCCCTCCCTTCAAAAAATGTCGAAAATGAAAAAAAAAGTGCTGATTTGTTAACATTTCTGCTTGAGAGAAATTTGCAATTTTCCCTCCCATCATTCAACTACAACATACTCTTTAGTCCCATATTAGAGCATAGTGGTACCACAGTATAACCAAATAGCTGGAATAGGGCTAATGGGGTTACAGCTCCATCCCGAATTAGTCCCTTATTCATATGAAACATGAGAAATTTTCGGGCCGTTTAAATCTGTGGGTTCTGGGAAAATGCCCCACGTGTATTCAAATAGAAAACAAGTGGTAAGTGTGATCACAGATCGACCCAGAGGGTTTCGTTTAACATTGCTTTCAAAACGCGTAGTACATTTATCGCCATGGAACCCCTTTTAAATTATGGTAAACCCTCCCGAAACTATCTTAAAATTTCAAACAGATCGCCTTGTTATATTTTCTAATTTTGTTTGCGACTCTCTCCCCCCTCCCCTCCCTAAATGTGACGCGCCATTATTTTCGATAATTTTTTTTTTTTTATCGTGTGTAATAAACTATCTTAAAGTTTAAAACAGATCGCCGTGTTAGGTTTCCTAATTTTCACAAAAGCGCGGACTGTTAGTTCCACATTCCACCACTAGGGAGCGCACTATATTCTTAACAAAACTGTATCTGAACGAAACTCTGTTACACAACCTCTCAGTAGGTATACTACTCGAGGGAGGAGGCGATTTTCGATGGAGCCCCTCCCCCCCCCCCCCTCAACAAAAATTCAACTTAACTTAAATTTATAAAGTTCTTATTATGTGTTATAAATTATGTCATTCTTTAAAAGCGATCGGTTCTTCACTTTTCCTAAATTTAACAAATTCCCATCAATTGTCTGTGCGAAAAAGCATCTCTTTTATAAATTTAAAAATCGATTTTTTCGCAAATCGGAAAATTGTTGTCCGATTTTTTTAAAATTTAGATTTTATGTATCAGCGCACGAAATAACATTCAGATGCGAAAGAACCAAATTTGTAAAATCAAAAGTTAAAAAAATTTGTACTGCGATTATCAAACCCTAGTGTAAAAATGTATATCCTTTTCTTTCCGTGTTACGTAGTCTGCCGTGCAAAAAATGAAATTCTGGAATTATTGTCTTCGCTTCCAATTGTCGAAATTAAGAAATAAAGACAGATTCTGAGAGAGTATGAAATTTTACTTCGGATGGCATAAAAATCGTAGCTAAAAAATAAAAATAAAAAATTGCTCATTTATCACAATTCTGAGTCCCGTTTTTAAACCGCAAGACACACCTGTTTTATATTTTCTCGTTCTCTCCGAAAATTCAATGTCATCAGACATTGACGAAATTGATATTTTTTTCGGGACCATTTGTCAAAAATCGGGATATATTTAAGTCCAAATTGACGGAACCTCAAGCCATGCCGTAAATTTTTGGAAAATTCGGAACAGAACCACCCTTTCCCCCCCTCTAGCTACGGCCCTATTGCCAAAAAGGATTTCCGTTTACAACACAATTCAACGTGTTTTGTAAGATTTAGAACATTAGGAAATTTAAGCCCCCCCCCCCCCGAAATAAAATCCTGTGTACGCCACTGTGATATCCCATATGCTACAGTGAATACTGCATGGTATAAAATTTATGTATATGTACAAAAGGCATGAAGATTAGTAGTAGTTACTTAAGCATACTATTTATGAACAATTTCTATGGATAGACAGAAGATTGGCCCTCAAAATGATATTTGACCCGCTGCTCTACAAGGAATTATTACAATATACAAGTTGTATTTGCTCAGGTGGAAAAGAAAAATATTTGTTTTCTTTTTTTTTAAGTAAATTATATTGGGTTTGTTCATTAATTTTAAAAAATCGGAAATTTGTTTGTAAATAACGACCCTTTGAAAATCTAAATGACAAACACTATGGTCAAAGAATCTTTATGTTCAGTTTTTAGAAATACATGGTAAATTTCTAACGATTTCATTAAATTCATTGGGAGTTGTTTACTTTGGTGACAGACATACTAAAATAATTTTATTGTTATTGATTGAATGGCTTGCATTCGAACCTCATTTGTATCGTAATTGTATCTTAGTATCATCATATGTTGCTTAGTATCATCATATAACCTTGCGTTGCCACAAGAACGTCAAAAAAAAAAAAAAAAAAAACTAGAACGAAATTTGTGGATTTCAATTCGATAATAATGGCCATTTGAAAATTCGAACAACTTTACAGTTATAGGAACTATATTTTCAACTCATTATTAGATTATGTTAAAATTCTTTGATT